>JAVJIF010008085.1:0-246378 GCA_038442645.1 Agave tequilana
TCTATTCATGAAAACACATATCGGTTAAACTAAAAACCGAAAAAACCAATATCCAAACATAAAACTTGTGTGTGTTGTGCGCTTGAGCATATCAACTATATTAAGCTTTACAAATGGATCTAAACACACTAAACACTAAGATACCTAAGTCTTCTTGACGATCTTCATCTTCCAGTCGACTCGGTCCAAACTCCGTGATCCACGAGTGAAGCTAAATGTGATCTTGATGCTTGGGCCCTGGAATCACCATGTGAAGGCTTCTAAACTCATCTTTTTGAAGCAATCACCAACTAATATCTTGATCAATGATCTGTAACTAAAATCACAAGATAATTAGTAAACATAACTACATGAGTTAATCATCATCAAAACTAGGGTGGAAGGCCTTTGGGCCAACAATCTCCCCCTTTTTGATGATGACAAAACTCATGGAGTTATATATGCATGGATTAAAGTTAAGCTTCAAAGAAGCTCCCCTTAACTCATGCATAAACAAATAAACAATAAACAATATGTAATAAAGGCTCTTAAAACATAAATGCACATGTATATGCATAAACAATAAAAGGTTCTAGATACCAATGAAATGTTTAAAAACAAAACATACTCTAGATACCAATTACAAAACATGCTCTAGATACCAATTAAAATTAAACTAAATTAAACTTAATATATGCAAAACATAAACATGCATATATAAACTCAAGATCTTTTTCAAATAATTCTCCCCCTTTTGTCAATCATCAACAAAGGGGTAAATAATCAAAACAAAACAAAATCTTCTCCCTTTTTTTTTAATACAAAGAAACAATCAATAATATTTTCCCCCTTTTTGTCTAAAACAAAAACAAAACCAATTAGGGGTGACAATCAATTAAGGTACCAATTAAAAGTATGTCAAAGAATAGCATCTTGATACCAATTGAAGGAAACAAACAAAAAAAAATATTGATACCAATTTTAAGCAAAACACATAAAAATCTTGATACCAATTGAAATAAACATAATAAGTTTGAATGTCTAAACAAAAATTTTGATACCAATTGTAAATATTTTTCATTTTGAACATATGATACCAAATTTTAAATTTATTTTCTATCATAAAGTAAGGGAGTGGGAATCAAATACCAATTGAAAGACAAAATCGAATTTTCTCCCCCTTTATGAAATACAAACTAAAATAATGGTAGGCTTGATACCAATTTAAAAGTAATCAATTGAAACAAAATTAAAGCTCAAGCACTAGCATAGACAAGATTTTGTGCTTAAAGATATAGGGATATAATAAGCACAAATAAAACATATATATGTATGAAAAATAGATACCAATAGAAATTGATATTCTTTGAAATGAAGCATACATACATACAAACACATATGAGTATACAAGAAATGTCAAGATTGATACCAATTGAAATCACAATAAGATCAAATGTATATCTCATATAACTATACCTCCCAATCATGGTTCAAGTTTTAAATGATTTTCATTTTAAAGCATACATGAACATGATCTCCCATCCATCCTCCCATTGAGGGTAGGAGTTTTCAAAAATAGATTTGAAAATAAGCTTTGTTTGAAAAACTCTACCAAAATGAAGAATACCGTAACTAGTTAAATGGAAAATCTTTTAGAACTAGTACGAAATCCTTCAAGTAAGGAATAAAACAAAATTATATTTCATAAACATGAAATCCACATGATAGTCAACACTTAAGTCAATGAAGCATAAATATGACTCATGAAAACAAAACATGAGTAAATAAAAAAATTTGAGTGTACAAATACAATGTGAAGAATATGATCATGAAAATATACAATTTAGCTCAATATTCCTTTAAAACAAGAAAATCATCAAAACTTATTTAATCTTCAAGGTATATGTATGTCCTATACAAACTAAAGTATACATACATATCCAAACACAACGAGTCCCACAAAGATATATGTATGAAGGCACGTGGCTCAAAAGGATGTATATGTATAACAATAATTTGGATTAAAATAGACATATACATGAAGTTAAATAAAAACACATGGAAACATGAAAAGCTAAATTTTCATTAAAACAAATTTCATTTCAAGGTATATGTATGAATTGCTGACACAATAAGTATACATACATATCCCTAAACATAATTGAGTCCATATATATAGATTTGCATGAAAGGCAAATGACTCAAAGGGTATACATGTATATCTTAAGGTTGGCAAAATAGACATATACATGAAATAAAACACACAAACATAAAACAAATCCAAAAATAAGAATACAAGTCTAAAATGTATGGATCATCAAAATTAGACTATACTAGCACATTTAATGGTTCAAATAAGCATTCAAGCTCAAACATATATAGATTTATTTGTGGCCCACTATATGTACAAGTATAAATCCTAATCTTAATGAAAACTAACATTTAAACATGTAATCAACTCATAAAGCATCAAAAACAAGATAAAAATCAACATGATGAACAAAAACATGATTATTATGAATGTCCACATGTTATTAGAAATATGATATACGCAATAGCAACCATATAGTGAGAACACAAACGAATTTATCCATATTAAATATGGGTGTCTCAAAATAAACTAAACATGTATATCACTAATCTAATAAGCATGGCATTTTCATAGTAATCAACACACATCAAAACATGCTATGAAAGATAAACATGGAAAGCATGTAAGCATAAGGAGTTAGAGATTCGATACAAAAACAATGAGGGCACCGCTCTAGTTCTCCAAACCAAGGTGGTCTTCCACCATACTTCCCTTGAAAGTGATGCATCCAAATAATATCCTTTAAGTACGGAACGCATCCACTCCAAGGTACGACTACTCTCACGTGATGCGAGAGCCCACACCTACATCAAAATTTTAGGGGTGATTTTTGGTACCCATCTCTTATTGGGTCCATGGGGGTTAGTACCTTCTCTAACCAAAACAAACTTCTTTGCTAAATTTACATTATGTAATCTATCAAAGCAAAATTTAGCAAGGTAGCCCATACGTCCATAATGTGTATAAGTGTACACATGAGCATACATGTGATGGGTGTGTCCGTGAGGAGCATGTGTATGCCGTGATGGTGTGCATGCATAGATGGAATTTGTTTCTTTCGAAATAAAGTTTCCAAACGTGTATAGCCCACAACACATTGGCTCAAAGTGGAGCCCAAACAATCAACACTCTTCTTAAGCAAAGATATATCATTGTTAATTAAAGAAGAAGTGGAGCATGCAAGGGGTGATCTAGGTGAAACTACCCTAGCATGGCAAACATGAGAAACAATATCATTTTTCAAAGAATTATTTTTATTTAAACAAATTTCTAATTCTTTTGAAATAAATTCAATTTCTCTTTCCAAAGAATCATTATTATGTAAAACAAATTCAATTTTTGAAGACAAAACATCATTTTTCTTCAAGAGTGTTTCACAATCATTTTTAGATTTTAAAAATTCATTTTCTTTAAGTGCAAGATCAAGTTTAGATTTTAATGAATCCCTTTCATTCAAAATCTCATCTTTCTCTTGCAAAACAATGTCAAGTCTAGAATGCAAACTTTTATTTTCTTTTTCAATTTTTAGACTTTTCTTTTTCAAAACGTTATATTTTTCAATCAATTTTTCACAAACAATTGATAGTTCTTCATTTAAAGCATGGGGATCAACATAATCATCACATGAAGAACTAGCATCAAAACTATCTAGTTGAGATTCCGATTGTACCTCAAGGGAGTCATTCCCTTAGACCGTATAGCATTGTTGCGGCTCAGATTCATCTCCACTAGATTCCTCTTCTTGTTGGATAGGCGTTTGAAGCTTGGAGGTGGTGGTTGTTGTCAACTTGTTCCACACTGCAAAAGCGGAATCAAGGTTAGAAACATGCATAAGATATTCTTTTGGTAGCGTGCTTCTAATAGCGTCTAGGGCTTGTGCATTGGCCCCTATATGCTTGCTATCACTAAGGTAGGATTCCTTGGTAATGGCAAGGTAAACCTTATGTCCTAGGGTTTGCAAATAAACGGACATCCTAATCTTCCAAACAATGATGTTGGAAGGGTCAAACATAGGTGGGGTCATGAAGTCCATGGGTCCAAACTATATGTGTGCAAACAAGCAAATGCAAATGTAGATTAGCAAACAAATGGATCTCACTCCTAGGATGTTAAGCCTAAGTATCAGGAGCATTGGCTCTGATACCAATTGAAAGGCACACCTAGAAGAGGGTGAATAGGTGTACTTCCTAATCTAGAAACTAAATGCGCTAAATGCGAAAGCTAATGCAAATTTTGCAACACACTTAATACAACCAACAAGTGTAGCTGAATTCCCCGTGAAGGGCTCTGGACTAACTCCTCTTGATTCCCCTTGAATGGGTTGAGGTGCTATGTGAAGCTCTTGTGGTTAAGTATAAGTGAGGCACACTCAAACAACCAAGCATATACAAGATATAGCAATATGAAAAATGCAAGGCACAACAAGCAATATATGATATGAAATGAATGAATGATGCTTTGCACAAATGTAAAGAGAGAGAGAGTTGAGAGACAAGTGGATCAAACGCTAACAACAAGATATATTTCGAGGTTCGAGCACCCAGCTCTACATCCCCGCCTACACCACCGTGTAGGATTTCCAATCCACTATCTCCCACCGAGGGAACCTCTACCGAAGAGGATTTGTTACAACAATAGGAGTACCGAACTCCTCTCTCAAATACCACCTCACAACCGAGGGGTAGGCCCGTAGCCAATACAAACAACCAACACCTCTACCGAAGAGGGTTACAAACCAAACTCCACCTCTCACTAGAGGGAGCAAACCAATCACCCGATCAACCTCTACCAAAGAGGGATTCAACAAAAGCAAGGGTGTTACAACAAGTGATTCCAAAGACCACAAAACATCTCTCTTTTTTCACAAAACAAAGATCCTAATAGAATAGGATAGAGGATAGGCTCAAGTATGGAAACTAGGTGTTGGAAAACAAGTAACAATGAAAAACTACTTGGGAAAACTCTTGTAAATGATAGAAAATGAAAGCTAAGACAAATCTCCCAAAATACTCTTTTCTTTGATTTTTCAAAAACTAAAACAAATAAGATTGGAAGTTTAAAGCCCAAAAACACTTTTGAAAACTTGTTTAAACTCAGGGAAACGAGGAATTTTTCTCTTATGAAAACCTTATCAAAACAGCCCAAGAGTTGGGGTATTTATAGCCCCAAAACAAAACTAGCCGTTAGGCTGATGTGACAGCCTGACAGGCTTGGCGGTCGGCCGCCCGGTCGACCGCCAACGGTCAAAAATGTGACCGTTGGGCAAACCCGGTCGACCTCCGGTCGACCCAAAATATAGAGAGCAGAGCTCTCAGTTACGGTCGACCGTCCGGGTCGACCGCCCTCTGCGTGTCAGATGTGCACGGCTCTGTGCACGTCGGTCGACCGTACGGGTCGACCGGCCTATGGTTCGGTCGACCCATGCGGTCGGCCGACCTGGCCTGACAGTCACAGTTCAGGGCAGAAAAACATAAGTTAAAATATTTCTAAAAATCTTTTTAAGTCTTGTAAAAATACCCAAAAATAGTTTTATCATTTTGCATTGATATATAAACATGTGATAAAAAGTTTAACTCAAATATCAATCAATATGAACTATTTTTGTGTCTCATCATTTTTACCAAAAACCAAAACTTGTATTTTTATGAAACTTGATTTTTCAATACATGAATAGGATAGTCAAAATAAGTTTGTATAAGACATTTAAGCATGTATGTATAACTAGAATACATCTATTATACATATAAACCATGTAAACTTATTTTGATCAATCTATTCATGAAAACACATATCGGTTAAACTAAAAACCGAAAAAACCAATATCCAAACATAAAACTTGTGTGTGTTGTGCACTTGAGCATATCACTATACTAAGCTTTACAAATGGATCTAAAACACACTAAACACTAGGATACCTAAGTCTTCTTGACGATCTTCATCTTCAAGTCGACTCGGTCCAAACTCTGTGATCCACAAGCGAAGCTAAATGTGATCTTGATGCTTGGGCCCTAGAATCACCATGTGAAGGCTTCTAAACTCATATTTTTGAAGCAATCACCAACTAATATCTTGATCAATGATCTGTAACTAAAATCACAAGATAATTAGTAAACATAACTACATGAGTTAATCATCATCAAAACTAGGGTGAAAGGCCTTTGGGCCAATAAATAAGACAGGGGGAGGACGACGTCGCTAGAAGGAGATGACGCTACACATCTCTTCAGCCAAACTGATAGAAAGCCGGCCAACATCGCTTTCTGAGACATTGGTCAGTGGGCTTGATAATGGAAGCTCCTAAGAATGTCACCCTTCTCATAGATGCTATCATCTTCTTTCAGAACAATATCTCCCTGGGCATGCTCTTTCATCCTCTGGAAGATATCTTCATCCGCAACCCCGTAATGAGCCGCTTCGGGGGCATCTTCTAGGTTGGGGAACAGATAATTCTCCTAACTCTTCGAACTGCTCAAAGCTCCCTTAGGATTGCCGTGCATGCTCGAGCATATGTAAAAGTGGCACATCAATTCACGATAAGTCTCGAACAAAGTGGGCTCCTGTTTTTTCAAAAGCGTCAATTCCGCTTCGCATGGGAAGTATTCCTCATAAGGGAGATAACCCATCGGAAAAGTAGAGACTTCCTACATCTCATGCAAATTCATGCCCAATTCGCCCACAGGGGTAAAGAAAGTCCCTGTAGCAGGGCAATATACTCGAAGAAGGCGTAGAAGTTCGCTACGCTCACCTGAATGTCATAGCAAGTTGCTTGACAGCCTCATAAAGTCCCAGCCTCCTTAAATCTTCTTCAAAATTGGCCAAGACGTATAGGGTCAAGTCCCTCCACCAGGCCTTTGGAGGATGAATCCAGCCTGGAGTCCTGAAATCGGTTGTCGGATAGTTGTCATAGACTCTGAAGAATTGATTTTCAAAAGTTTGAGCCATAGATGGATTTTCCCCACCGGGATGTCTTGGAGAACGTTTCCAGGGTGAAGACCCAATATGCAACGAGGGGGCCTGCCCTTGAATATCCAGGAGAAGCAATTATCAAGATACCCACATGGATTGAGTCAGTGGTTTGGGTAACCTGCCATTTCATCTTTCGAGGCCTCGTTATGCATTGGAAGAAAGACTGCGGGAAATGACGCTTGCTAGATGGGAGGTAATACTTCTCGCCATCCAAATTGAAGATTCACTGCCCTTCCCTGACCAGTAGCTGATGATCGGTGTTAGGCGCTACATCCCCAAATATGAAGTCGGGCTTTCGGTAAATCTTTTGGTCACAATCCTCGAGGGGAGCAGTAGTCAGGATACTCCTCATGGTACGCTGATCTCCGGCGTGGATCAGGGCGTCCGGCGAGGAGTGCTCCACTCACTGAACAACGAAGCTTGCCCCTGGAATTATAAGCTTACGCTGCCATCCAGACCCTTAGCCGACCCAAAAAGGCTGTTCAGAAATCCAGCGGTATAGTGCACTGCAAAGCAAGAGGAAGAAACTACATTAGTCTATGAGTCTAAAAAAGAAGAAAAGAGAAGCTAAAGCAAAAATTGCTAAGGCATAGCTTCGCTCTCTGAGCGAAGCTAGCCTAGCATTAGCTTCAAACTCTGCATGAGAGCAGTGTAGAAAAGTCACTAAGTGATTAGCTTCACTCTAGAAGCTTGCTTAATGCAAAAAAACCCAAGGGCTAGTTTCGCGAAAAAGGCACTTGTGCCTAAATACGACCACAAGGCCTAAGGCCTTTAACTCAGCTCTGCTTCGGAAGCTTAGATTCGCGCTCTGTTACTTGACAGAGCTTGAAGGAAACCCTAAGGGCTAGCTTCGTATTGAAGCCTGAAGAAGAAACCATTTGGTTTCTAATTTAATTCACGAAAGCGAAGGGGAACTAAATCCCCTAAAAATTCGGTGGATTTAAATTAAGGGAGAGCGACTCCCTAAGATCACTGGATCATGGTGAATCACTCCTGATTCATTATGAAATAGCTAGGAATCGGCTTTGCAAAGAGATGAGAATCTCTAAAAAAAAAAAAGGGAATACTCCCTACCCGCTATGGAGCGCTCGATTAGCGGAGGAGGGGACGGCGCCTCCTTAGCAGATGTCGCCGCCTCTTTGCCTGCACGTCGTTTGGGGGCCATGAAGAACTGAGAAGTTCTAAGTCTAAATGAAGGAGAAGAAGGAGAAAGAGATTTGCTCTCTAAAAATTTGAAGCGATTTTTTAAGAGAGGTAATTCTCTCTTTCAGCCCACTGGGCTTTATAGACATGAAATTGTCTAGCTTCACATCCTCAAAGGGAGCGCAGGCGGTCATTTCAAATTAATTTGAAACGGCTCCCAAGAGCCTTCCGCTGAGAAGCTTTACTTTAGCTCCGCCAAAGGCTAGCTCCGCTGTAAGTTCAGTGTTGACTTCGCGCGACGCTTGGTTAACTTCGCAGAAAGCTGAGCACTATCTCCGCTGAGAGCTCATTTCTGACTTAGGTGAAAACCCGTCTTTAGCTTCACTGGAAGCTTAGCTCCACTAAAGAGCTTCTCTTTCCTACTTTGGGAAAAGGCCTATGGAGAAAATCAAGTGGGATCACTCAGTGTACGGTTGCACCAAATGGGTTTTTCCCAACCTAAGCCAGTCCATTCCAGTTTCTTCCGAAGTTCAGGAACAAAACAAGGTAACCAGCAAAAAGCAAAATTTTATTGATTCAAAAGGGAAGATACATTGATAATACATCAAGATTGTCTCTCATACAACAGACTCTTGAAAATCACCTAGAGGGGGGTGAATAGGTGATAATGCTAATCAATGGACAAATTAAAAAATTAAGATGCAACAAGCACCCAACAAGATTCTCAAGATGAATGAAAGCAAGTAAATATTGCAATGATGATGATAAGCAAGAATAAGTGCAAGTAAAGTAAAATAAGAAGCGCAAGAAAGTAAACCAAACGCAAACACAAGGATATGTTATCGAGGTTCGAGCACCCAGCTCTACTCCCCGCCTTCCCTAGAAGGATTCTAGCTACTTCCACTATCACAAAGAAATCACAATTACACCGGAGTACCCAACTCCACAATCTCAAGTACAAGCAATTTCTGAGTAGTCAAAGACCACAAACTCTCTTTCAAAAGTCTCTTCCCTTACAAAAGGTCCTTAGAGAACAATGAGTAGGAATGAAGCTCTTGTGTGCAAGGAGAAAAGAAAATGAAATCAGAGAATTCTTTTGAAAAATACTTCAGAAAATGAGAGAATTTCAGCACAAAACCAAGATCTTTTGAAAGCCTTAAACTTGAAAACTTTTGGAATTTTTCTCTTGTAATTAATTGTTGTAAACAATCTCTCCCCAAACACCCCTATTTATAGGAGAGGGCTAGGGTTAGGGATAAAACATAATTAGGATTAATCAGAGAGTATTAAGTTTGAAATATATCCCTTAAACTAATTTTAAACACAAAAAGACAAAATTTAAAACAGCCCAGAGAAAATAGCCGTTTACTGTTCAACGGCTAGTCCGGTCGACCGGTCGGTCGACCGCCTATTCAAAAATAGAGTCGTTACAGGCATACGGTCGACCGCCCGGTCGACCCAACAAACCCGAGAGCAAAGCTACTACAGTCAGGTCGACCGCCCGGTCGACCGGCAAACATGCACACTGATACGTGCATCTGCCAGAACCACGGTCGACTTGTCCGGTCGACCGGACAAGACTGACACAGGCACGGTCGACTGGTGCGGTCGACCGGCTCAGGTCAAAAGTTAAGTTTAAAACACAATTTTGAAAAGACTTTAATTTTTATGAAAAATATCTTTAAATAGTACTAAGTATAAAACATAAAAATTGATTTGTAGGAAGAGGATTTTGTATCAAAATATTTTTGTACATTTTATAGAAAATCATCTTAGAAACAATATGTGCGCAAAAACGTGTGTGATTGAGCTTCAAACTATCCATCATTCTTTAACAAAATTCTAAACCTATAAAACTAAAAACAAATCTTGTTGAGCAATCTTCAAGTCTTGAGCCATGCTATGCCTTGCTAGAGCCCCTTCTTCTATGTTCCTTCCTTGATATGCAATATGCCTTCTTTGCTTCATGAAACCTAGAGTTGTTGCAATAGCTAAGCAATGGCCTCCAAATATGGTACTAAGCTGAAACTTATCTTAAACAAACTCATTAGTACCAAATAGCACTAATTTGGTTTGTCATCATCAAAACTCAATAAATGGAGAGTGTAACCTTTTGGGCCAACAACTCTTTGCTTCAAAAGCATACAATTTGTCCTATCTACTTTCAGGGTGATAAGCCGTCCCAAGACTACCAGACCAACTGGACACGAAATATCTTCCTCCTTCACAAGGCCGTAATCCTTCGCTTAGTGCCAGATTTTGCCACCAAGGAACTGGATCTTCTTTGATCAAAATTGGCAAAGGATTGGTTGCCACCAGAAAACTGGATCTTCTTTGATCAAAATTGGCAAAGGAAGGATCCAAGACCATACTGGTGATGTCACCCTTCCCGAAGTGGATCATCTTGGATAAGCGACTACCAGCCTCTTTCTGAAGTAGATCATCTCGGAAAAGTGACTGCTGGCCTCTTCTCGGAATACACATCAGCTGTCCCAGTATGTTCCTCCTGCTTATGACCAAAGCTTCAACGCGAAAATCAGGGGCAAGTTTTTATTCTCCTTCATCAGGTCAAAGGAATTGGGAGCACAGTATACTGCAATGCAAACAGGAAATGAGTTAGCATTAAATAAAAAAAAAAGAAGGTGAAATGCTAAGTCAAAGTTTTATTCTTTAAGCGAAGCTAATCTAGATCCGACCCTGTTATGCCCTGAGGATGAACTTCAGATAAGCAGAGAATACCTCACAGCAACGCTAGACCGCCTAGCAGAAGCCAAGTGTCAGCTCCGCCTAGACAGCTGGGCCGAACAAGCCTTAAAAAGGTTAAGTCCTAGCCTCGCCTATATGGTAAAGCTACACTGGCCCAGGAAGGGCAAAGCTAGACTGGCCCAGGAAGGGCAAAGTCTTAGCCCCACCTATATGGCAAGACTGGCTCAACCTTAAAAAGGTCAAGTCCTCGCCCCACTTGTATGGCGAAGCTAGACTAATATGGAAAAGGTGAGGCCTCGCCCTCGCCTATCTGAAAGGCCAAGGCGACAGCTTCGCCTAGAAAAGTTCTTCGCCTGATTAGACAGAATACTAGCTTCACCAGGAAGCTTAAAAAGTGTTGAAACTTTTCTCCAAAGACCAAGCCGAATGCAGAGATCAAGGGAATTTAATCTCTGAAATAGCTAATAAAGCTAAGAACATTAAGGCAGATAAACTCCCAAAAAGTCATTGATTTATTGATAAAGTATCTGGATGACTGAGACTCACCAGCCCTTGGCTGGATAATAACCAGAGTGAGAGTCCATACTACTTCAGGGACCTCAGTCTCCTTGCTTAGGCAATGGGGAGATGTCATAAGCAAACCTCACAGAAAGAGAAAAGTATGTTTCTCTAAAAGGACTACAAGAGTCCTGGTTATAGGCATCATGGCTTGATCACGCTGCTGCCACTTCAAGCCTAGAAGCATGGGTGAAGTTAAAGCATTTAAATGCTTAGCCTCAATAAAGGAATAGTCCCCTCGTGAATACACACGAAGTTCATTGAACTTCAAAAAAGGGAATAATCTCCCTCGTAAACGCAAGTGAAGTTATTAAAACCTTGAACGAGGGAGCAATCATTCTCGTAACTCACAAAAATGGTTGGCCTTAGGGAATGGAACGTCGTTCCATCACAGCGAACACAAGGCTAGCGCTGGCAGAACACTGATAATCTAACCCTGTCTGGAAGCGAAGCTACTTCAGGAAGCCCAAAGGCGAAGCTATCCAGAAGCACGAAGCTACACGGAAGCAAATTAATACAATTCCTCGACGAACCTATTCCAGCCCGAAAGCGGGGCTAAAGGCGGAGTTGAACTCAACCACCAAGACGACGTTCACACTCACATACCATTGATCATCAACCAAAATAGTTCAAAGTATTTCAAAATCTGTACCATTCCATTGCAGATTTACGAAAATTTAAATGGGGTTTTGTTGACACTCTAAAAAGATAATACTCTTAACTAGTTTGAATAAGGTCTGACTTGTTGACATTTATAAAAGACAAGCTGACGACCAATTTTCACCCATCCCAGAAGGGCGAATCAGCGACTTGGACCCTACTGATCCGGTGAAGCAGACAGTAAACCAAGATTGCCTTTGAAAAGACCTAAGTAGGTCTAGAGATACTAAGTTAGCTCAATACTTAGTCTCACATGAGCCCAAGAGAAAGCAATCGCACGAGAGGCTAAGTTCGCTTAGCTCCACAAGAATTCCATCATAGCTCCGCCATGAACTAACTTATAGCTTTGCCCTGGAGTTTTTCATAACTCCACAGAGAGCTGGATGATAGCTTCGCTTGACGCTCTACAGAGCGCGCAAAAAAGGCCAACTTGTAGCTTGGCTGAGAGCTTACTTTTAGCTTCGCCAGAAGCTTCTCTTAGCTCCGCTACGAGCTTATTAGACTAGCCCCGCTGCGGGTCTTTTATGTCATCTTTGACAAATTAAATCTCCAGATGAGATCATTGTGATTGAAATCAAATTTGGCAGTTGTTTGCCATGATCTCTTGACTCCCCTAATCAGTTGAGAAGATCAGGGAGATCTCTCAATTAGCTGGAGAGGACCAAGGGAGTATCCCTCATTTAGCGGAGCGGATCAAAGGACTAGCGTTATATGCTGTTTCTAGCTTCGCAGAAGCTGTTTCTAGCCTCGCAGAAGCTGTTTTTAGCCTCGCAGTAAGGCTACTTTCCAAAAGCAAAGCTAGATTGACTCAATCTATTTGCTAATTTTTAAGGCGGTTACATCCTTATTTTTCCCTATAAATAGCCCACCAGGGCGAGGTGGCGGAGAGGGAGAGGAAAAGAGGGCGCGGCATAGAGAGCAAGCAGTGAGCAGCGGCTGAATTCTTCTCTCATCAAGGCTTTCCACTTCCATAACTTCAGAGATTCGGTTCTTTTTCTCGATTCAGGGTTCCAATACGCTTATCTTCAAGATTTTCGGAACTAGGCGAGAAGGAAAATCTATCGAGAAGGCTTGCATACCCGCATCATCAAAGGGACAAAGTGATCGCATGCTGATCAGACTCCTACCAGCACACTTCCCCAGAAATCTCAGAGGAGATCTACTTGTAGTCTTTCTTTCATTAAATAAGTACTTGTAATTTCGCTCCTCCAACTTTTGTAAGTTTTCCCTTCTGCAAATCCATGAAAAACGATGTTGAATGTTGAAATAGGGTGATGGAGGTGGTGTTGTGGTGGTGAGAGTTAAGATGGTGTGATGGAGAAAAATAAAAGAGATGGTGGTGAAGATGGAAGGTTTATAGTGGTGGTGATGGAGTTTGTTGAAGGTGGTGGAGTTGTCGCCGGAATGGTCGCCGGAGTGGTTGCCGGAGGTGTTGTTGGAGAAGAGGGCCCCGGCCCTAGCCAAGGGTAGTGGCTGGTCTAGTAGGGGGTGATGTAGTGGTGGTTTTGTGGAGGGATTTGCGACGGTGGTACTTTTGGAGAAGGTAAAGGAGAAGGTGGAGGTTTTGATTGAGTTTTGGAGTTTTGTGGTGGCTTAAATGGAGATGGAGGAGAAGGAAGATAATGGTAGGGAGTTGAAGAAGTTATATTGTTGTGGTTGTGGTGGAGATGAAGGAAGAGTTGATGGTGGTTAGGATTTTGATGGAGATAATGAAAAGGAAAGAAGGAGAGAAGGGTTTTATATTTGGAATTGGAGTTAAGGAGAAGAAAAAGAATTAAGGGAAGGGTTTTTTTGTAAAAGGGAGAAGGGTGAGGTGGCCTTGGCCGGCCATGTGATGGGAGAGGGTGATGAGTGGTTTGGATATTTTGAAGGAGATATTTTGGTGGAAAGATGTAGAAGGTAATGGAAGAATGGAGAATGTTGTAGAATATGGTAGAAGGAAAAGAAAGGAAAGAAAAAGAAAAAAAGGAATTATTTATTAGAAGAAAAAGTGAAAGTAATTAAAGTGGTGGATTCCCTGGATTCGGTTGCGGATGCGAAAATTTTTTCGGAAAAATACCAGAATCGTCCGAAAATCAAGTATCTCGGAATGACCCGCAATTTTCAAAAATTAAGAATATTATTATAAGAATCGTACTGAAATCTGTTTCAAGATCTTTATAATTTATAAATTAAAAATTCTGAAATCAACCGACGATATCGGTCACACCAAATATGGCCAAAATCTGTTAAATTCTGAAAATCCCTAAAAATGCATTAAGATAGTAAAAATTATTCTAAGAAATATGTGAAAGCGGTCTTAAAATTTGACTCTATTTGTAAATTAAAAATCCGAAAATAAACCAGCGATACCGATTAATCCCGATTTTAGGGTTTTTATAAAAATAATTCAGAAAAAATCATGAAAAATCTAAAATATTGGAAAACAGTGGTTGAAACTGAAATCAGTCAAATTGAATCACCAGAAAGACTAAATCAAGTAATATACTAGGAGCGGGTCCCCGGTCCGACTAGGGCTGACTCCGAGTCTACGAACCCGGATCCAATGCAAACGATAACATAAATAATTTAAAATAAAAAATAAATACAGAAAGTAAATCAAAAAATACAATCAAAAAATCCGAATACGCAACTAAGTATGTATTCTGGGAACGGGGTGTTACAATTTTAGTGCCTTTATAGATGATTATATAGCTTGTTCAAGTTACTTTAGGCTTAGCGTGTATACGTAGAGTATTTTCCTCACGTATATACGTCGTCGACTCTCATCGCGACTCCGTTTTCACGTATTTTGGGAAGCGGGGCGTGACAGGGTGCCTTCCTCATTTTTGGGGTGGTAATGTCCGCTCCCCTCTATTGGGATTTTTTCATCCAAAAGTCAAAATAACAAATAATTTAATAAAATAAATATATGAACAATGTTACTGGTCTTGGGGAAGGCGTGTGATCACTGCGCTAAAAGGCATATCGCTGATCTCGTGCCTTCAGCCAAGGCAAATGTGCCCCTTAGCGATACTACCCCTCTCTGCCGGTGTTCCTTGCGTGCACGACCACGAAGGAGAGGTGACCTCGAATTGTAAGCAATGCCTAAATTAAATTTAAAAAAGAAATTTTATAAGAAAAGAAGGAGGGGAGAGAGAGAGGAATCTTTTTTGTCATTTTTCATTCTCTTCTACTTTCATGATGTTGGTATATATATAGTGAAGCTTAATCCCTAACTTTTAACAACTTACCCACTAATATAATAACTAACCCCAGTATCTAGGACAATAACCTCATTAGTGGAGTAGTGGTTAGAGACCAAGTCAAGTAGTTTATTTAAGAATTTAATCTTTTATTATATTTTATTTTATTTTATTTTAAATAAAATTCCCAACAGTCCCCCCCCCAAAGTTTGAAATTTGAAATAAATTATAAGAAAATTAAGAATATCCGGGCACGTTATCCTATGCAATCGGTGCAGGTAGCATCCGGCTTTGAACCTAAACTTAGTGACATTTGTCGCATCTTGAGGGACATAATAGACTAGGTCTTAAATTAGGCAACTTTACCAAGAATTGACAAAAGCACATATGGAATGCTTACAATATTGGGTCGCGGGGTGGAGCGTTATAGCCATGCTCACATATCGACTCATGAGAGTTTCTAGGGGTCAGCCCTGCCCCCCAACTGTGGCCTTCACAGTTCCTCTCATGTAGATAAGTCCTTAAAAGGTATATGTGATCGGAATGATACCTCCCACACTACATGCGTTGGACTTATTAAGAGCATAAGCTCAACCTAACCGATCATAATATGAGCGCTGTCATCATAGGAATAAGGTAGTAGCTATAATAGTGCAAATCATAAATGCATCTAGTGCTACAAGTAAGAGTGTAATCTCCAAAGTCAGTGCTCCACATGAGAATCATCAGTCCAGCTTGTTTTCTACCACATTGAACCTCTTTCATGGGGACCAGCTCAGCAATCAAGAAGGTTGGATTCCCGCTGTCGGTGATCTCTACTATGGGCTTCACCTCATCCCCCTTGATGATTCTAGGATTGTTCTCCTAGATAAACCCTTTATCAAAACGGACTTTATAAGTCCAGGGTCATATATATGGCTTAAAACTTTTTCATATGTTTCATAATTTGTTGCAAGCATTACTGCCCATCTTATGAGAAACTTCCCCCTCAGTTTGGGAGACATACAACAATTGATTGTAAATATGGTTGCATGTTGGCTATATAGCCTACCTTCCGAACTTGCCTTACTATTTCATATCCTTAATCTTAAATGGAACTTTTCATCCCATAGCGTATCATCATTTATAAATTCTTTATGTCACATTATACATGTAATTTTCAAATATAAGAATTAAATTGACAAGTAAGATAAACTGACCATAGGACCATAAGTATTTCTTGTTCTCACGAGTATACTACACATTTGTTGTTGTTACTCATTCCATTTGAATTAGGGAAATTGAATTAACAAAACAACAAATGAATTCAAATATTGGTTAGTGAGATTTAAACAAGCATTGAAAATTGAACTCTATTTAAATATATTTAATAAATCAGAAAATTGCAATCTACAATTAAGAAATTTTCTTTTATTGTTTCTCAAGCAGAGCTAATACCAGTTTGTCCATCATAACATTGTTAAAGCACATCATCAATAAAATAAAATATAAAATTTAATTTTGATCAATAAGGTTAGAACAAATTCTTAACTTGCATAATTATAAAATAGACATGAAAATATTTGTAATTTAATGCACATAGTCTACGGTAAGATATGTAACTAAAATAACAAATAATTGATTCTGTAATGAAATCTACAAAAGAAATAGTAAAATGAGTTTAGAGATTACTCACTAAATACAGTAATAACAAGAATTAATTATTATTCATATGTAAATAACCAAATAAATAAACTATCCAATAGAGCTGAATGTGACTTCAATTGATTTAAAACTTATATATCAAATTATCAAATAAATCCATAAATACTCTTTAGATGTGCCATCCTATGCTAGTATTATATGAAATACAAATTCAAATAAAACATGTGGGATATAAAATAATATATATGTTCCCAACACATTCTTACTTTTCAATTACGATCAAATGTAAACATTCATAAAATGATAAATGAGACGTAATATTTTCCATACTCTAGACCAAATACAACTTCATTAGGATTTAGAACTAATAAAAAAAAATTAACAATTAATAATTGAATAATGATCGGTGGGCAAAGTTACATTCTTGCAGTTGCAATTCGAACTATATGTTTTCTGTAGGAAAAAGAATGTCAAGAATATCAGCTTCAAATTTGTTTTCCTTTTCCGGTGTACTGCATTTTAGTTTGTGGACAATTTTGACAGGCTTTGTGTATGAACAGCAGCAGATGCTAATAAATCATGAAGGTACCATGGGACAAGTTAAGTAGCAATAAATTGTAGAAGGGTGTTTATATCTTTGATTTATGACAGGAAAAATATATGCATATCAGGATAGCTTATCATGATATGTTGCAACAATAAGAGAATCTGTAGAAGAGTGATTGCAGAACAAAGTAGTAAAATTATCAGCATTCATTGGAAGCAAGCGAAAATACTGAAACATGCAACATTATAGGAAGAAACAGAGAATACTGAAGGAATATAACTCTCGGAACTGAAAGATCACCTAGAGGGGGGGTGAATAGGTGATTATGCTAATCTAGTCAACTCAATGCGGAATTTAAAAACTAAATGCAATACACTCAAGTGCAATCTACAAATGATGCACACACAACCAAGCCAAGCAATAAGAATGCAAAATATGAATAGTTGCAAGGCACAAAGTAAAGAGAGAGATAGAGAGAGTCAATGGATCAAGCGCAAACAACAAGATAGTTACGAGGTTCGAGCGCCCAGCTCTACATCCCCGCCTTCGACACACGAAGGATTTCTAATCCACTAGCAAGTCCACAAAGAACTCTCACAAGGAGTACCCAACTCCTCTCTTTACAACCACAACCTCCTCCTTGAGGCAAGCTCCAATCCAACAAAACAATCACCTCACAACCCGAGGGATTAGCACAAAGCAAACACAAGGATCACCTCACAACTTGAGGGGACACACCCAAGGCACAAAGCCAAACAAAGATGGGTTTTTAACTTGGTGGTCTAAACAACAACCACAAACAATTTCTTTCTCCCACACAAAAATCCTATAGAAAAGATAGTAGATTTTAGCTCAAGTGTGGAGAAAAACCAATGGGATGGAAATCAAAAATCACAAAGAAAATCCTTGGAAAAAACTGAAACAAAGATATAGAAGATGAATCAAAATCTTTTTCCCAAAAACCCTTTTCTTTGAATTTTCAAACCCTAGAAAAAACACCAAATAGATTGTTCAAATTGAATCCAAAAACTTCTTTTGATTGCTGTGAAAACACCAGAGAGTAGGGAAAAATTCGCACAAAAAATCTTAGAGAAAAAACTTTGCAAATGGGGTATTTATAGGCAAATCTAGAAACTAACCGTTGGCAGCAGATTTTGCCAAAATAACCCTGCCGGTCGACCGGATGGTCGACCGTCCAACGGTCAATTTTTGCCCGTTGGCAGCTACCGGTCGACCGCCCCGGTCGACCCAAACAAACAGAGAGCTCTGCTCTCAGACCCGGTCGACCCGGACGGTCGACCGTCCCAAGTCTGCCAAACGTGCACAAGTTTTGTGCACGTCGGTCGACCGACCCGGTCGACCGACTTCAGCCAAGTCGACTTGGTCAGAAGACTAGTCGACTGGTGAAGCCTGGAACAGAAAACTTAGTTAGAAACATGTTTAATAATTCTTTTAACACTTCTAAAAATCACCAAAAATAGTTTTATCATTTTGCATTGATATATAAACATGTGGTAAAAGTTTAGCTCAATATCAATCAATATGAACTATTTGTGTCTTATCATTTTTACCAAAAACTGTATTTTCTAAAACTTGGATTTTGAATAGAAAATACGTTTTGTCCAAAACTCTTCCAAATACAAAAACATGACATTTAAACACTTTGAAGCATGATGCATATGGATAGAAATCCAATATACATGAAACAAATATATATATCATAGTTTTTGTCATTAATTCCAAAATATGTTTTGTCAAAAATACCAAAACATAAAAACACATGAATAAGTAAGTCAAAACTAAGTTTGTCTAGGAAATTAAAACATGCATGTATATAGAACAAATCATATATACATTAAACCATGTAAACTTGTTTTGATCTATCTATTCATGAAAACCAAGATCAGTGAAACCTAAAACCGAAAAAAACCGAAAAACCAATATTCAAAACATGAACGTGTGTGTTGTGAACTTGAGCATTATCATACTATTCTAATCTTTACAATTTGATCTAAACACAAAACTAAACTATGGTACCGATGTCTTCTTGTAGAGCGCAATCTCAAGCCGACTCAATCCAAAACTCCTTGATCCATCGAGCAAGTGCTATATGTGATCTTTGACGCTCGGGCTCTTGAATCAACATGTGAAAGATGTGTGGAAGCTTTCACCAACTAATAACTTGATTAATGATCTGAAACTAAACTCACAAGATTATTAGTACACATAAACTACATGAGTTAATCATCATCAAAACTAGAGTGGAAGGCCTTTGGGCCAAACAATCTCCCCCTTTTTGATAATGACAAAACTCATGGAGTTATATATGCATGGATTAAAGTTAAGCTTCAAAGAAGCTCCCCCTAACTCATGCATAACAAATAAACATATAAATGTGCAATGAAGGCTCTCAAACATGAATCATGAAACATGCATATCTATGCATAAACAATAAAGGGTTCTAGATACCAATGAAATGTTCAAAAACAAAACATGCTCTAGATACCAATTCTAATGAAATGTTTAAAACAAAACATGCTATAGATACCGATTACACTCTAGATACCAATTACAAAACATCCAATTACAAAACATGCTCTAGATACCAATTCCAATGAAATGTTTAAAACAAAACATGCTATGGATACCAATTAAAATTAAACTAAATTAAACTTAATATATGCAAAAAAAAACATGCATATATAAACCCAAATTCTTCTCCCCCTTTTTGTCAATCATCAACAAAGGGGTAAAAAACCAAAACAAAAAAAAATCTTCTCTCCTTTTAATACAAAGAATCAATCTTCAATAAGGGGTAAAAGCAAAACCAAATCATTAATTTTTCTCCCCCCTTTTGTTCGAAAAAACGAATCAATAAAGATAATATTTTCCCCCTTTTTAGTCTAAAACAAAAACAAGACCAATTAGGGGTGACAATCAATTAAGGTACCAAATGAAATATGTCAAAGAATAGCATCTTGATACCAATTGAAAGGAAACAAACAACAAAAAAATATTGATACCAATTTTAAACAAAACACATGACAAATCTTGATACCAATTGAAATTAAACATAATAAATTTTGAATGTCTAAACAAAAATTATTGATACCAATGGTAAATATTTTTCATTTTGAGCATATGATACCAATTGAAATTCTCAATCATAAAGTAAGGGAGTGGGAATCAAATACCAATTGAAAGACAAAATCAAATTTTCTCCCCCTTTATGAAATACCAACTAAAATGATGTATAGGCTTGATACCAATTTAAAAGTAATCAATTGAAACAAAGTTAAAGCTCAAACACTAGCATAAACAAGATTTTGTGCTTAAAGATATAGGGATATGATAAGCACAAATAAAACATATATATGTATGAAAGATAGATACCAATAGAAATTGATATTCTTGGAATAGAAAGCATACATACATACAAACATATATGAGTATACAAAAAAAGGTCAAGATTGATACCAATTGAAAGAATTCAATGATACCAATTGAAATAACAATAAGATCAAATGTATATCTCATATTATCTACCTCCCAATCATGGTTCAAGATTTAAATGATTTTCATTATAAGGCTTACATGAACATGATCTCCCATCCATCCTCCCATTGAAGGTAGGGGTTTTCAAAAATAGGTTTGAAAATAAGCTTTGTTTGAAAATCTCTACCATAGTGAAGAATACGAACTAGTTATAGGAAAAACTTTTAAAACTAGTACGAAATCCTTCAAGCAAGGAATTAAACAAAATTGTTTTTCATGAAACACATGTAAATCACATGATCACTAAACACTCAAAATCCATAAAGCTCATATCATAGTCTCATGAAAACAATCATGAGTAAACTAATAAAGTGAGTGTACAAGTATAATGACACATATCAACATGAAAATATTCAATTTGGCTCATATGAAATTCCTTGAAAACATGAAATTCATCTAAACGATTTAAACTTCAAGGAAAATGTATGTCATGTACAAACTAAACTATACATACATATCCTAAACACAATGAGTCCACAAGAGTATATGCATGAAGGCACGTAGCTCAAGGATGTACATGTATAATCAATAGTTTTGGACAAGATACACATATACATGAAGTTAAACAAATAAACACGAAATCAAGAAAAACTAAATTTTCACCAAAACTAATTCATTTCAAGGTATATGTATGAATTGTCAACACAATAAGTATACATACATATCCTAAACACAATTGAGTCCATATATGTAGATTTGCATGAAAGGCAAATGACTCAAGGGGTATACATATATATCTTAAGGTTTGGCAAAATAAACATATACATGAAATGAAAACTCATACACAAAAAACAAATTCAAAAATAGGAATACAAGTTTAAAATGCATGAATCATCAAAACTAGGCTATACTAGCACATTTAATGGGTACAAATAAGCATCCAAGCACAAACATATATAAAGATTTATTTGTGTCCCACTACATGTGCAAGTATAAATTCTAGTCTTAATGAAAACTAACATCTAAACAAGTAATCAAATCATTAAGCACAAAACGGGATATAAATCAACATGAAAGACATAAAAATGATCATGAAGAACATCCACATGCTATTAGAATCAAGAAATACATAATAGCCTATAAACATCAAAACATGTGGCAAAATTAGAAATCATACAACACATCACCATTGTTAAACTATTACAACACAAGTATTATAACACAATCATTGAATACATTAAATAGAAAGTCATAGTCAACCATATGATTTGCATGATAAAGACATGTGCATTAAACCTATGATAAACATGATAGCTAAAACATAAAGAGAACACAAAATATGGGTCCATACTAAACATGGGTGTCTCAACAACTAATCATGTAAAGCATAAGTCTAATAAACATGGCGAATATCATACTAATCATGAAACAACAAAATGAAAATCATAAACATCATAAACTCCAAATGGTCATAATGCATGTGCATTAGAACTAGGGCATACATGTTAGTTTAAATAAGGTGAGAACACTAAATATAGATCTATATAAAACATGGGTGCTCAAGTAACTAAACATGTATAACACTATTCTAATGAGCATGGCATAAGCATAATAAACAATAAACCATGGCATGCTATAAATAGATGAACATGAAAAGCATGCAAATAAAAATGGGAGTTAGAGAGTGATACCAAAACCAATGAAGGTGCATCTCTAGTTCTCCAAACCACGGTGGTCCTCCCACCAAATCCCCCTGAGAGTGAAGCATCCAAATGATTCTCTTTTAAGCTTAGAATGCATCCACCTCAAGGCACCAATACTCTCACGTGATGCGAGAGCTCCACCTACATCAAAAAACATAGAGGTGGTCTTTGATACCCATTTTCTTTGGGTCCATAGGGGTTAGTTTCTTTTCTCACCCAAACAAAATAGTTGCTAAATTTTCATGATAAACACGATCATAACAAAATCTAGCAAAGTGACATTTTCGGCCACAATGTGTACATGTGTACACATGAGCATACGTGTAATGGTGGTGACCGTGGGAAGCATGTGTATGCCGTGTAGAGTGTGCATGCAAAGATGGACCTTGTTTCTTGCGAACCAAGGTTTCCAAACGTGAATGATTCAATGTGCATTAGCTCAAAGTGGAGCCCAAACATTCAACACTCATCTTCAAAACATTTATATCATTTTCAATGGTGGAAGAAGTGGAGCATGCAATAGGTGTGCAAGAAGAAGAAGAAGCTATACTAGCATGACACACATGAATATCAATCTCATTTTGCAAAGATTCATTTTTCTTCAAAACCAAATCCAATTCTTTTGTAATTGAATCAATTTTATTTTCAAAACAAGGTTATCTTTTACAACAAAATCCAATTTAGAAGATAAAACCTCATTGTTTTTTCACAACATCATTACAATCATTTTGTTTTTCAAATCATCAATCTCATTAAGGGCAAGGTCTAGTTGAGATCTTAGTGAGTCACGTTCACTAGTGATCTCTTCCTTTTCTTGCAAAACCAATTCAAAATTAGAACACAAATCCTTCAATTCATTTTTCAAAACAAAGTTGTCCTCTTTCAAAAGATTGTGTTTTTCCAATAAATTTTCAAGCTTTTAAGCAAGTTCCAAATTTAAAGTTTAAACTTCAAAACAACCATGGCAATAGGAACTAGAGCTATCATCTAATTGAGTGTCCGATTGTACCTCAAGGGAGTTTTTCCCTTGGACCATGAAGCAATGCTCTTCGGACTTTTCTCTCTTAGATATTCTCATCTTGTTGATAATCCTTGGAAACTCGGGAGACGTCATAAGCTCCAAACTGCAAAAGCCGAGTCATAACGTTCAAACACTGGTAAAAGATGTTCACTAAGAGATGCTCTAAGTGTTCTAAGTGCTAATGTATTTGCCTTCTTATGCTTGCTACTATTGGGGAATGATTCCATAGTAGAGGCTTGATAAACTAGATGTCCTAGTCTTTTCAAAGGACTACTCATATGGCCTTCCAAACATCAAGTCTAATATGGTCAAACATAGGTGGCTATCCATGAGTCCAAAATAAATGAGTGCAAAAATGAACAATGCAAATGAAGATTAGCAAACCAAGATCTCATTCCTAGGTGATTAAACCTAAATATCAGGAGCGCTAGCTCTGATACCAATTGAAAGATCACCTAGAGGGGGTGAATAGGTGATTATGCTAATCTAGTCAACTCAATGCGGAATTTAAAAACTAAATGCATACACTCAAGTGCAATCTACAAATGATGCACACATAACCAAGCCAAGCAATAAGAATGCACAATATGAATAGTTGCAAGGCACAAAGTAAAGAGAGAGATAGAGAGAGAGTCAATGGATCAAGCGCAAACAACAAGATATGTTACGAGGTTCGAGCGCCCAGCTCTACATCCCCACCTTCGACACACGAAGGATTTCTAATCCACTAGCAAGTCCACAAAGAACTCTCACAAGGAGTACCCAACTCCTCTCTTTACAACCACAACCTCCTCCTTGAGGCAAGCTCCAATCCACAAAACAATCACCTCACAACCCGAGGGAGTAGCACAAAGCAAACACAAGGATCACTTCACAACTTGAGGGATACAACCCAAGGCACAAAGCCAAACAAAGATTGGGTTTTTAACTTGGTGGTCTAAACAATAACCACAAACAATTTCTTTCTCCCACACAAAAATCTTATAGAAAAGATAGTAGATTTTAGCTCAAGTGTGGAGAAAAACCAATGGGATGGAAATCAAAAATCACAAAAAAAATCCTTGGGAAAAACTGAAACAAAGATATAGAAGATGAATCAAAATCTTTTTCCCAAAAACCCTTTTCTTTGAATTTCCAAACCCCAGCAAAACACCAAATAGATTGTTCAAATTGAATCCAAAAACTTCTTTGATTGCTGTGAAAACACCAGAGAGTAGGGAAAAATTCGCACAAAAAATCTTAGAGAAGAACTCTTGCAAATGGGGTATTTATAGGCAAATCTGGAAACTAGCCGTTGGTAGCAGAATTTGCCAAATAACCCTGCCGGTCGACCGGACGGTCGACCGTCCAACGGTCAATTTTTGCCGTTGGCAGCTACGGTCGACCGCCCCGGTCGGTCGACCCAAACAAACAGAGAGCTCTGCTCTCAGACCCGGTCGACCCGGACGGTCGACCGTCCCAAGTCTGCCAAACGTGCACAAGTTTGTGCACGTCGGTCGACCGACCCGATCGACCGACTTCAGCCAAGTCGACTTGGTCAGAAGACTAGTCGACTGGTGAAGCCTGGAACAGAAAACTTGGTTAGAAACATGTTTAATAATTCTTTTAACACTTCTAAAAATCACCAAAAAATAGTTTTATCATTTTGCATTGATATATAAACATGTGGTAAAAAGTTTAGCTCAAATATCAATCAATATAAACTATTTTTGTGTCTTATCATTTTACCAAAAACCAAAAACTGTATTTTCTAAAACTTGGATTTTGAATAGAAAATACGTTTTGTCCAAAACTCTTCCAAATACAAAAACATGACATTTAAACACTTTGAAGCATGATGCATATGGATAGAAATCCAATATACATGAAACAAATATATATCATAGTTTTTGTCATTAATTTCAAAATATGTTTTGTCAAAAATACCAAAACATAAAACACATGAATAAGTAAGTCAAAACTAAGTTTGTTTAGGAAATTAAAACATGCATGTATATAGAACAAATCATATATACATTAAACCATGTAAACTTGTTTTGATCTATCTATTCATGAAAACCAAGATCGGTGAAACCTAAAACCAAAAAAACCGAAAACCAATATTCAAAACATGAAACGTGTGTGTTGTGAACTTGAGCATTATCATACTATTCTAATCTTTACAATTTGGATCTAAACACAAAACTAAACTATGATACCGATGTCTCTTGTAGAGCGCAATCTCCAAGCCGACTCGATCCAAAACTCCTTGATCCATCGAGCAAGTGCTATATGTGATCTTTGACGCTCGGGCTCTTGAATCAACATGTGAAAGATGTGTGGAAGCTTTCACCAACTAATAACTTGATTAATGATCTGAAACTAAACTCACAAGATTATTAGTACACATAACTACATGAGTTAATCATCATCAAAACTAAAGTGGAAGGCCTTTGGGCCAACAGGAACAAATTCTAAATATTATTTTCATAACTTGCATACTAACAGTTGAAGCAATGTGTATGAACTTCATCTTCTTCTGCTATCTATAAGCATGAACGTTTTAGCTTCCGCAAAAGAGGACTTGTTTGAATAATCATAAGAAGTTAACAATGATTTAATATGTAAAGGGTATGATTTCTGAAGTCTAACCGTTAAAGAGAAAACGCAGTAACAGAAACCAGTCATTTTTATTATTAAAGAGAACTTGAAATATGGAATCACAACAAGACATGCATAACCTCCCTTTAAGTTTCAAGAATGTCAAGTACTGTGAACATAGAATGTAAATGAAGTATCCCTCAGTCAATGCTTCTGTATCTAACCGCTCTAATTGATCCTATCAGTATCAAACTTCACTAAGTTTTGAAAAAATATATTTGCAAGTAAAAAAGAAATCTAGACAAGCTGCTTATCACATAGAAATCTGCCTGTTCTACAACATGTAGTGAGGCTGGGGTCCAGATGCTCATAACTTTATACCTAAAGCATTTAAAGATAAAAAATAAAAAAATAAAAAAATCAATTTGCAAGTTTTATCAGATTTTCAAAATAAAAAAAATTCACAAAAAAATTTTAAGTTCTTATCATTAGTGCACTTCAACTTAAGAGCATTGACTTTTCATTGTAGAGGATAATTTTAAGCCTATAGATCGGTCTCCTTAATCCAATTTGCATGGAATAGTCCGCAAATTGCTACAATGAAATATATTAGGAGATTGATAAATCCCCATCCTTCTGTTAAAAGACTGAACTTTCATTATTCAAGCTAGCTAGGTACAAAGTCCAGCCAAAGTCTATTCTATCCACACCACGATAATATCATCATCATGATCACCATCTAAATATTTTACATGAAAATTAGGCGATCCCTTGTAGTCTTCACATCAAGAGGAAATTAAATTTATGAATTGGCCTGCTGCAAGCATCAATCAAGTGGAAAAAGCTTTTTATGCAATCAGATGCATCAGAACATGTTATGTTATGGATCTATTGAAATTTGTGCCTGTTAAAAAAAAGACCGAGATTTTAACCAGGTTTGTATGTATCATGTATATATATTAAAACTGTTTAGAACTTTATGTTTTTACATTAAGACTTTAATTATCTGTAAATATTATGGGCTTGATAAATAGATTTTGACTATTTCAGATTTTGTCAGATAAGTCTCACAAATAAAATCTAAGTGTTGAAACCAAATGGTGACTGATTTTCATCAGTGCTAAAACTCAAACCTTAATTAGGTTGTACAGTAGCAAATGATTAATATAGGGCACACCAACCATACTAATAAGATTAAACAGGGGGAACACTTAGGAGAATGGAATAAATTAAAGATACAAGATGACATGGTTATGAATAAATATAGTACAATAAAGAAAAAGAAAAATAATCAGAAGGTATCCATATCTGTTATGACAGCAAACCTACTTAAATTGTGTGGCTGATATGCTTAGAATGCTTATAAACCTACATATAGTTCAAGATGAACTACAAGTGTTCCATCAGAATGTCCACCGGTGTTTTCTTTTTGAGACATAAGAAATTTTCTACACCTTAAGCTTATATCCTATCTATACGAATGTAAAAGATTATATATGATAAAGATAGCTATAAAAACTTATGTTAACTAGCAACTACAAACCAAAACTGGGTCAACACTATCCAAACAATCCTAATAATCTCCATAATCTTAAAATCCATGCAACCAAGGACCAACTGGACATATTGACTTTCACTAGTTATATTAAATGGAATATTAAGAGTCAAATGTTGCCAGTAATATTGAAAGTGAGCAAAATGCTAGCATCAAGCAACTTGGGACATTAAATTAATAACAAAAAAAAAAGAAGACGTTAACTTAAAGTCAAAATGTACATATAAAAAACAGCTCACTTCTTATATTGAATTGTTATGCCTTTTAGATTGTTGGGATTTTTTTCATCCAAAAGTCAAAATGACAAATAATTTAATAAAGTAAATATATGAACAATGTTACCGGTCTCGGGGAAGGCATGTGATCACTGCCTAAAAGGCATATCACCGATCTCGTGCGGTCAGTAAAGGCAGATGTGCTTCTTAGCGATACTATCCCTATCTGTCGGTATTCCTTGCGTGCGCGACCACGAAGGGGAGGTGACCTCGAATTGTAAGTAATGTCCAGATTAAATATGAAAAAAGAAATTTTATAAGAAAAGAAGGAGAAGAGAGGAATCCTTTTTGCCATTTTTCATTCTCTTCTACTTTTATAATGTTGGTATATATACATAATGAAGCTTAATCCCTAACTTTTAACAACTAATCTCACTAATATGATAACTAACCCCACATGTCTAGGACAATAACCTCATTAATGGAGTAGCGATTAGAGACCAATCAAGTAGTTTATTTAAGAATTTCAATCTTTTATTTTATTTTATTTTATTTTAAATAAAATTCCCAACACCCTGGTCATAGCTTGCCAAAAGATAAGAGAGTTGTGATTTTGATTGCCTATTAAAAGTTACCTGCTCTTAGAAGCAAGGACATTGTGGTCAAACGTCAAAGACTTATCATTAACATTTTTAGGAACTATTTGTTTGCCTGAAAATAGGTAGCCTGACATGTGGGTCCCCTAAGTATTTTCTCGCATCTACTATTTTTTTTGCTGTAAAAACTGAGAAGAAAAATGTGCGAGTCTCATATGTAATCTCACCTTTTTAGCACTACAATGTTATATCAGAATTACAGCTAACAGCTCAGAAAACACTCGAAAACTGAAGTTGGGACCAAAGATTTTCCTCCTCTTGTTTTCCACAGCCAATAGAGCCTTAAAAAAATTTCTAGTACAAATTCCTCGCAGTTTATATATTTTCTTTCACAATTTTTTCATATCTTGTGTTGACTAATCTAAATACGGTAGCTTTTTCTTTCACAATTTACATTTAATCGTTTGCTACTGTTCCATGTCTCGGTAGCAACTTGTACTAGAAGTAATTTGGATAGAGTTAGATAGAGTGATAACGTAATCTTTATACAAAAAAATGAATTAGTTTGAAGTAGTTTATTACACTTATATTATCTACTAACAAAACGTGTACAAATGGACACAGTCAATAGTTTGTACATAAATTGATGAATAGACCATAATTTGTATTATACCAATTTAATCGTAGAATTTATAAATGGGTTTTCAATTACTTAGCCTGCTAATTGCATTTTATTTAATAGCTAATACCAAGTGATTGTCACCTGAAAATGAATTAATAAAATTTAGAACTCGGTACAATTCATTTAATGCCCTGATTACCAAGTCCCAAAAATTTCAGCACATTTGGAGCTCATTGTACTTTGTATTAGTATTCAGTCTCTGTCAAGGAGGCCAGTAAATTGAGCTTATTATGCACTTAAAGTGAGTCAACTACTGTAATAGTTGTAATAGTTGAAATTTACAATATTAAATTACTTCAAAGGTTTTGAATAATTTCAAATGTTTTACATGTTTGTTGACTACAAAAGCTTTTAGCTGTCATTGCTTCTAGTATTTCTGGTATTTTTTATGTGTTAAAATTTTAGAAGAGACCGATAGATTTTAGGTGGTGTTTTTGAAAAAAAAATTCAGATAGCAGCCAAAAACTCTACTCTCTGCTCAATCTATATTTGATTCTCCATGTTATAAAGTATAGATATGTTGGAAACTTGAATTAATCAAGCGAATTTGGGAAAACTTGAGCTGAATTTTAGGCATGACCTATTGCTCAAAATGCATGAAAGATTGTTGAAATGTGTTCTCCTTTTATTGAGAATGAACGTGGTATATTCGCATGTTCAATTCCGTTTCCAATGAATGAGATATTTAAGTCGGAAGTTGACCTAATACCATAACTAAATTGTATCAAAAAGAGTAAAACCTCTTTAGTCACACATTGAAAGTGATAGAAAGTTGAGTAGTTTAAATATGAAAAGTTTAGAGTTAAAAGCGTGCCCTTAGGGTACTTAGAGTTTTCGCGCGCGTTTGGGGGAAGTCATACCCACACGCGCGCACGCGCCGCCGCCAGTACGGGCTGCTGACGTAGGCCGCTTGCACATGCTCGAATCCTAACCCAGCAGCTTCAATTTTGAAGAGTGCGCGGGTGCGGGCACGCACGTGCCCAACCCGAAACGATTGCCCAACCCAATAGGTAAAACTCAAACGGCTCTCTGAACCATTGTGTTCAAATGGTTCTCCGATCGAATCGAACCATTGAACAGTTGTGACGGTTTTGTCTAAACCGTTACAACGGTTCAGACAGAACCGTTGTAACTGCTCTGTTCCTATCCCTATAAATAGAGAAGTGTTCTTCTCAGTTCTCACTCACTCGGAAATAACAAGAGTTTTCCAGTTCTCTCCCCTCTGAATAGTTCCTCCAAAAATTTGGGTTGATTCTGGTTCAACTGTACGGGATTTTGTAATACTGTGAAGGTGTCTTGTATCTTGGAAGACTAACGTCCATTATCTCATAAACATACTAACCGGAGACGTGATTGTCTTAAGGTAAGTTGCTTTACGCTTACCTCAGTCCATATCCTGTATATTTTGAACTAACGTTCTTATTGTAGGGACTATGCATAAATATTTATGCTTATAAATATTATGCTGATATATTACTTTATAGAGATTGATTAATACTAGTGTAATTGGTGTTTAACTAAGGAAAAGAATTGAAAGGTGATTCTTAAATTAAGGAACGTTGTACCGAACGAAAAACCTCACTTTATTTTTACCGACCTGACCAATTAGATTGGTTGCTCTTTATTAGTTGTCAGAAACAACTAGATATACTAAGAATCTTGTCATTTTCATATTATTTATAATCATATAAAGGGCTTGAAAATATAATAATTTTTCAATAACAGAAGATTAGCATAGATTCATGCAAAAAAAGAATACAAAATTTAGAATAAAGATATGAACAAAATTGGTGTTTATCGTGTGAGAAAAGAAATAGATGTTTGTACTTTTCAATCACTATTCGAGAAAATCTATTCAGATTCCACTAGATACATCATTAACCTCATTTGAGAAACCCTTTTAAAAATAGTTAAATTCTTAATTTCCCTAGATTTGTCGGTGAACGGATCAAACCATGGCCTCAGATCCTCATTGGGAAATGCCTTCGATAGACACGTGGCTGCCACAGCACTACTTAAAACCAGTTCCGATTCTCAAACGGAGGCATCTGCAAGGCTCCTACACAACCGTGTTGAGTCGGATGTCGGAATAAACAGTCTCGCATCAGCTTAGGTATGATAATGATCTTAAATATATAAAGATTTGAGCCACTTCACATAGTAGGTAAACTTTTTCGGACGATGCCCCAAGTCCTCATAATTGATATTAAAGTCATGCCCCCAACTTAGTCGTGTGTTGGTGATGTTCGACCCTCTCAAATGAACGCAAAAGGCACAGTAGGCCGCATCTAAAGCTAGTGGACAACGACGCTCCTACCTCACGTTGTGTCATGTAAAACGTGTCCGTCCTTCGCACGGTGAAGAGGAATAATAAGCTACAATTTGCGCTTCACATAAGACGTGTCTGCCTGCATGATGAAGAGTTGTGATCTCGATAGAGCATATGATCTTCTAAGTGTGAAGAAAAATGAGGTTGCAGTATATAAAAATTTGAGCAACTCCACCTTGGGCGTGTTTGCATGTAAGGAATCCGAGTGAAGTGAGGAAGTGGGGAAGTATAATTGCTCATTTCCCTATCTATCCAAACACCGGAAAAGGAAAATAAGAAAACCCCATTTTCCCTTTTTCATCTCTCTTTTACACAACCATTTTCTCACTTCCAGAGTGCTACAGTTAATTTTGTGGTCATGTAAATCTCATTTATAATAAGTTATAGCATAAAACAGTTAATTTTTTGGTCATGTAAATCTCACTTGCATTCTAATTACAATCTATTTTTTATTTTTCTTAATTAATTTTTATTTTAATATTATTTTGCGGTCAACTTTGTGGTCAACTTTTCCATTTTCACTTTTCATTACCATCCAAACACCGAAAACGACAAACATTTTCCAAACCACACTTCCCAACAACCATCCAAACACCAGAAAACTTACTACTCATTTCCCTTTTTCCTAAAGGAAATAAATCTTACTTCCTACTTCCTCACTTCACATCAATTCCTTAAATCCAAACAGACCCGATATAGAAATTCTCACGCGTTGACCACCGATTGTTCGACTAAAAAGAAACTGTTGGTTAGGCTACCAATCACAAATAACAAAATTTACAAGACTAATATGCAAAAGAAAACAAATCAAACCCCACTGATGAGAGAACTAATATGCAAAACAAAGATGAGCGGACTAAAAAGTAAACATCAGCACTCGAATAATTAATTAAATAAATTGACTGCCCCATCCACCCACGCACACACGAGTGGCGTCTGTCCAATCCAAAATACCCCCCTTTTTTCTTTCTTTCCCCTTCTCTCCCTCTTCCCCCAATGGCGGCCAAGGCGGAGGACCCCCCCGCGCCCGCCGCCCCATCAGATCCCGCCGGCGAACCTCCGCCGCGCGGCACTACCGCCGAAGTATTCGACAAGCTAAACGAAAAGTGCGGAAGTGAGGGTAAAGAACGAGAGCGAGGGCGAGGGCGAGGGCGAGACGAGGAGTTGGAGGAAGAATCGCGGGAGGCGAAGCGGCGGCGGACGACTCGCCAGCTGGCGCTCGAGAAGCCCCCGCCGCCGGGACCGTCGGGCCGAGGAAGCGACGGGACCGGGCCGGAGTTCTCGTTCTCGTTCGACACGAGGTTCTCGACGCCGATCGAGACGACCCCGAAGTTCGGATCCTTCAATCTTTCGCTGGATCTCGGGGGATTCGAGATCGATGACGATGCGGCAGCGAAGAAAGAGGAGGATTAAGATAGAGAAGATCGCGAGGGCAAGATCGTAATTTGAGCACTGCTGATGGGGATGGCGTTCATCGTTTGAAGACATTTTTATCATTGCTGTGTAATTTTTCTTCTCTTTTTTTTCCCCTTAATGTTGCAAGGGCTGAGGAATAAAATGTGTATTAAAATTGACCCGTAGTGAGTTTCTTTTTGCTTTTCGATTTTCGTGAGTTTTGTAAATTAATTGTGATTAAGACTGGACAAAGGAAATGTGCTTGCCGCCAGGGCTTGTTTGTTTTCCCCGAGCGTAAACATGCTTTTTTGGTTCTGACACGTAGGTGTCACGTTTACCTTGTCGCATTCTGTAAGTTTGTTGTAAAAATTGTGAAAGAAAAATGTGTGAGCCTCGCGTTTTCAAATCAGTTTTTATAGTTATAGAGACGTGTCAGATTTTCAGTTTTTTAGCTCGAAAAATGTTGAAAATCTCATCGAGTAGAGTTTACATACTTTTCCTTCTTTTGTTTTCTAACAAAGCCTCGGGTTCTCAAATTTTATTTCATAGAAAATGAAAAAAAAAAAAAATTCCCACATTCAACTTTTGTCCTAAATTATTTTCATATGTGTATACTTTTTTTTCTTACAATAAGTTGCAGTTTGATGTAATTTGAGATTTGTGACGCCTCGATCCGGCGGGTACTGAGACGTCACTGTGACGTATATACGCAGGTCGGAAATACCCTCATACATTTACGCTAAGCATTAGTACAGACAAGAATCAGAGTGTGGAAGCACAGTGGTAATATACATTCTAACAGAAAAGTACAAGTACATGGTTATCACAGAGAGTGATACAATATTACAGGAATATTACATCACCAGAAAATATAAAAGTACATCATATGAAGAGATATAAAAAAGCTGAGAGGTGCTCACGAGCAGGGGTCTCGGAACTAAATAGGAGAAGAACTGGGAGGTAGAGCTGCGGCGATGATCCAAGCTTCTACTGCACTCCGATCGTCACGGAAGGATCCGATGCGTACTCTGATCAGCTACAGCAAGGCCACCAAAGTCTGGTCTCTAGGACCTGGACATGAGAATTCAAGGTTGTCAGACGCAACCCTGCGAGTACATATAATGAAGCCAATTGGCGTGCATAAAAGGTACACGTATACATGATCAAGTGATGTGGTCCAAATATGCAGGTACAAGTAATAACATATAACATAAGGGAAATTAAAGGAACGACAGTAAATCATATATATCGATGAATCTGAAACTGAAAACATGCATAGAAGGCAGTATGAAGAGCATAGGTACATGCGGTAAATAAGTTAAATACGCGATAAATACAAATATGGACAAAACTAGTTGTACAAGCTCAGATTTATGGATTCACGGAACTGATACGTCAAGGGGATAATCCAAATAAGGAAACCCTCATCTATATACCACATATCTCATATCGCCATCGTCTGAATTTATACAACTTGAATTGCCCTAAGAATAACAAAACTATAGTGTGTTAGTAGTAATCTTTGTGCCACATAAATCATATGTCATAAGGCAGGGTGTCAACTCAGAGCATAACACTATAACTGGAGAATATAAAGGTGTGTTGTATTTTAAGTTATCCAATAATAATAATCAGTACCGTTTGATATTTCAATCGCCTCCCTACCAGCGTCTCACATCACTGATAGTCCATACTAAAGTTCGCACTCTGTAAAACTTACCCGGGTCTGATATGTGAGTACCAGGACCCGAACAAAGGAGAGACCAAATATCACACGTTCCTAACATTATTACTGTTTGATTGTTTTATGGTATTCATCCTATTCATCTGCTTTTGTATGTGCTACTGGCACACATACATCCACTTATGAATAAGACGAGTTATTATTTGAAAACTAACAAATATGATAGCTCATATTTATAGTGGGTCCCGTCTCTGCCTGGGACTGGCTCAGGAGTATAGGCTACTGCTTTCGGGGACTTATCATTACGCGCCCCACACGACACTTCAGATTCAGGCTACTGCTTCCTGGGACTTATCATTACGCGCCCCATACCACACTTCAGAAATATCACCATTATGAATATGACATCATATCAGTTTTCATCAGTTTCCCCCACCCCAGTGTTTATACATATATGGATTGCCCAAAGATAATATCTACAAGTGTATACAGTATAACCATGATTATCCAACTACGGGAATTAACAGGAGTATAATATCAGGAGTCACCCTTTTTCAGGGGGTTCAGAAATACAAGAGTTCAGGAGTTCAGGAGTACCAAATATCTGGTAACAGTATAATAATCATGTCAAGTCCCCGTAAAACTAATAGTTATGAATATGCAATATAATACAGGTGCCACAATATCATGTGTCAGGTATAAGGCAATAAGTATAGCATGGCAAGTACCGGTGTCAGATATCAAGTAATAAGTATAGCATGGCAAGTACCGGTATCAGATATCAAATAATAAATATAACATGGCAAGTACCGGTATCAGATATCAAGTAATAACCATAGCATGACAAGTATCGGTATCAGATATCAAATAAAAAGTATAGCATGGCAAGTACCGGTATAAGATATCAAGTAATAAGCATAGCGTGACAAGTATCGGTATCAGATATCAAATAATAAGTATAGCATGGCAAATACCGGTGTATACATATCAGGGTCAGGTAACTAATATATCGGTGAGAGTCGCAACATCAAATACTAGGTATCAACTGGTCACGTAACATGGTACAGGAGAACGACATAAACATATCAAACTCTTCACAACATTATTTCTAACAATAATAATTTTATCTATTTATTAGCTATGCGAAGCCGAATAAAGCGGGAGCAGATTTAGACATACCCGGTATAATACTGGTTCGGCAAGGTATAATAACGGCCGACAGCTATTTATAAAACATGATAATTTTAGAAATCATTTATATAACATATACTAACTTGCATAAAGAGACATCATATATTAAAAGTAAGATAATAATTATTAAATATGAAATGATGGTAATAAAGTAAGAAATGTCAAAGAAATGTACTCGCCTAATACCGGAACGAAATACCGGGTAAAAGTTCGAGAAGTCCGTGAATACGAGTGAGCAAGCCACTAGCCCATACACATATATTAAAATATATAAATATAAATATATATATATATACACAAATATTAGAGAGGGAATGAGAGAGGAGAGATAGAGAGGAGAGAGAAATTGTAGGAAGGAGAGAGAGTATAGGTATTTTTAAAAGAAGAAATGGGAATTAAAAGGGAGGGGCATGATTGTAAATATGGGAAAGTAATTTGAGAATGAGGGGATGGGTATTTTAGGGAAGTGAAAAGTGGGTGTTTATTTAGGGAAAAGAAAGAGAAAAGAAAAGAAAGAAAGAATAAAGAAGGAAAGAAGAAAGAAAGAAGGAAGGAAGGAAGGTGGTGGGGGGGATGGCCGGCCACCGCCGACGCTGGCGGCCTGGCAGTAGCGCGACGCCGCCGGGGAGGGGCGGCGCACGCGCGCGCCCTAGGGGAGGGGAGGAGGTTTTATGGTATTGGGTTGTTGTGGTTGTTTGTGTTGGTGGAGGTGGTGGTGGTAGTTGGTGGTGGTGGTGGTTATGGTGGTTGTGGTGGTTGTTGGTGGTGGTGGGGAGTTAGAGGAGGAGGAGGTGATGATGGGGTGGTTGGAGTGGTGAATTTGATGGAGGTGGTGGTGAATTTTGGAGGAGGAAAAGAAGCGGTGGTGATGAGTTATGTTGAAATTGGAGGTGTTGGATGATTGGTGGAGGTTGAAGGAGGTGGTGGAGTGGAGAGGGGGTGTAGGGGAGTGGTGGCCGGCGGCTAGGGAGGGGCGACAGCGGCGGTGATGGTGGAGGGGGCGCCCATGGAGAGGAGTGGGTGAGGAGAAAGAGGGAGGGAAGATCTTTATAGAAGGGAGAAGAGGATGAGTGATGATGGAATGGGATAGGGGCGAGGGGATGGGCTGCAGCAGCAGCCCATCTGCAGGCGGCTGGGCATGCTGCAGGCGGCGGGAGCAGGGAGCAGGCTAGGGGAAAGTCAAAAGGGAAAAAGGAAAGAAAGAAAAGGAAAGAAAATATAGGAAAAGGAAAAAAAAGAAAAAGAAAAGAAAATAGTAAAAAATTAATTATTAAATAATTAATTTATTAAAATATTTAGGAGTATAAAGTAGGGGAGTAGAGAAGGAAAAAGCAAGAAAAAAATTGTCGGTAAATAATATTATTATTTTAATAGGGCGAAAATTTGACTGTTTTAGAAACGTTCCAAAAAATTCTCAAAAATAGTAAATATTATTTTAAAATACCCGGTGAAATCGAATTTGAGATGTTTTTCAAATTAAAAATCCTGAAATATTCTGACGGTACTGGCCGGCACTAGAGTCGGTCAAATTTTGATAAATTTAGAAAATTTCCAAAAATGTATTTAGATAGAAAATGAAATTTAAGAAGTAATGTGAAAGTCGTTTTTGAAAATTCAATCCCGTTTGAAAACTAAAAATCTGGGAATCAGTCAGCGATGCCGACCAACACCGATTTTGTAGATTTTGCAAAATAATTCTAAAAAATTTCAGAAAATCATAAAAAAATCTAAAATATTAGAAAACAGTGTTTGAAACTAAAATCGGTCAAATCGGACTACCAAAAGGTAAAATCGGGCGGTATGCCGGTATCGGGTTCCCGATCCGGGTCAGGACTGACCCTAAGACTAAGAACGCAGATCCGATACCAAAAATAAGAGAAATTACAACTTAAAAACAAATACTGAAAGAAAATTGCAATAATACGGTCGAAAAAGTCGGGACACGTATCTGGGAACGTATCCCTGGAACGGGATGCTACAAGATTTGAATCCCAAACTTTAAAACCTAAGTTTAACTTGGCACGTATACATTTGTTGGTTCCTATTAGCTCCAGCTTGTTTCCACCGTTATGACAATTTTTCTTTTTTTTTTTAATGTAATTTAAAATTAATAGAACTACTTCGCCGAGTCTCATGGTCGATTTGTTTCTATTAGAGGAAAGTTGGAGAGCATCGTAAGCATGAGAATACTTTTTTTTTTAAAAAAATTAGTAATGTAAAAATATCACCAAAATCTTGTAAAAAAGAAATGCGTTTGAAGCAAACACGAGAGCTACGAAATGATTTTCTTTGACAAGCTAAAATGTATGATAGAGCAAATCATACATTTCTTTTCCATAATTTCACAACACGGCGTCATTCACGCGAAAAAGCTATCATTGCTTGATATAAATTGTTTGGTCACAAATTTGCGATTTTGCACTTTGTAAAGTAGCTTTGTGAGCAGATATATTTGGCTGTTGGAAGCGACCATAAGTTACAAGTAATAAACTCTTTTACAATTTTAGTTGAGTTTTATGCAAGTAAATTTTACGGTGTTTGATTGGTAATGTGCAAATGTATTGTGTTTTACAGTATTTGATTGCTAATGTGTAAGTCGTAACTGAAAATTTTGACTACAAAACTAATTGTTTGGTGATTTAAATATATTAAATGTTAAAATAGTAAAATAATAAAAGTTAAATATTTAAAATATAAATATTAAATATTAAATATTAAAAATACTAAATATCAATATTATAAAATATTAGATTACTAAAATATTAATAATAATGTAATATTAATTATTAAAAAATATTAAATATTGCAATATAATATTAAATATTATTAAATTCAATAATTAAAAAAATAATTTAATAATAAAAATTATTATTTTCATATTAAATATTACTAATAAAAAGATTCTAATAATAAAAGTTAGTAGAATAAATAATAAAAAACTTTAGTCTAATTATTAAATTTAATCTAATAAAAAAAGATTACTCATAATTTAAAAGAGTGATTTAATAATAAAAATATTAATTTAATTACAATTAACTGTTCGCAATACAAATTTACATAATCATAAAATTAACTTTTTTGCTACAAGTAGGCTGTAAATGGAATTTGCATGACCATAATATTAACTGTTTAAGTTGCAAGTACATTTTATAACTTCGATCCCATACAAATACCGTAAGTAAGTGATTTTATTGCAATTATATTTTATCATTTACAAGTCAATTACGGGAACAAACAAGTCCACAGCGTAGTATTTAATTTGAAGTTTCATGAGATCCTGAATTTCTAGCCTTATTAGCTTTATGCATCATTTTGTCTTTCTAAGTGAATCAGATTTTCACTTAGGATCCTTAAGTTTTTTTCGTTTTTCGTTTTTTTTTTTTTTGGAAAAACCTTTCATTATTTTTGTAAGTGAAAACATTTTTTTTAACATTCTCAATGAAGTCGTCTTTTACAAGTTAATGGGTCCAATTACATTGTTTAGAAAAAGTGCATCGCGTAATTATTGATTTTTTATAAATTTTATGGTTTAACAAGATTTTTTTTTTTTTGGAAGGTAAATTCTGAGGTATCCTAGAGACGACCCATTCTATTCAGATAAATCTGTGCAGTGAAAAAAACCCATTCAAGACCAATTTCTAATATCTTCACAATGTAGTTTGAACTGACAACCACTGAAAAGCAAACCCAACGTTTTATCGATCGGTCACTCACCTGGACATGGTATAGCAATAATTGCTATTGTATATTTATAGATACTTATAGCTTAGCTTGATGGCTACTTGAAAAGGAAAACTAAAAAAAAGGCATTGTCCCTCAAAAGTGGTTGAATTGGCAGCACAAAAAAAAAAAAAGGTATACACTCATGGAGAAGAGCTTCTTTAAAAAAAAAAAAAAAATTCTTTAATAAAAAAGATGTTTTAGGTCCATGCATGGCCTCAATTTTCTTCCCAACAAAAGGAAGGCCTTTCCCAGAAAAAGAGAGAGATACTGTCTGCAAAGAAATGACCAAAAATTCCATCTCCTAGCCGCCTCCCTCAGCCTCTCTACTGCCACCACCGGCCACCATCCTCCCTCCTGATTACGGTGAGTCCTCTTCGTATAGTGCGGCCCTTAGGCCAAAACCTTCATCTCCACCATGACTTACTTCTGATGACATCACATGACTTCGTCGGCTCCACCCTAATCCAATTAGGGTTTTAGTCAACCTTGCCCGAGAGGGTTCCCAACCTTGGTCCCTCTCCTTGGTTGGGAAATTTCTTGGTCGATCTATCTCTATTGATAAGGTCTTGACCTCCTTCGCCTTCAAGTGGTCGCGGAATGGGAATGGTAGATCATTCCATTGAATTACGGCTTTTTTCTTTATAGTTTTGTTTCTATTACTGATCGTGATGCCTTCCTTTCTAATGGGCCCCGGGTGGTGGACGATGCCACTTTGGGCCTTGAACCATGGTCGTCGGCCTTCTTGTCATCGCTAGGCCGCCTTCCTCGTATTGTTCTATGGTTTAGACTTGCACACCTACCGCCGTGTGCTGGAATGCCTCTGTGTTGAAGCTCATTGTCTCACCTACTAGGCGTTTCATTAAGATGGACGATTCTACCTCTATGATGATGAATGGTCGCTTTGCTCGTGTTGCTGTTAAAATTGATACAGCTTGTCCCTTGTCCCCAGAACTGATGTGGTTCTAGACAGTGTCGATGCGTCAATTTTCTAGTAGAAATTTGAGTACGAACAAGTCCATTTGTTTGCTCTCGGTTCGGTTGGATTGGCCATAAGTCCATCGACTCTAAGTTGTCTTCTCCTTCTCCTTCTCAGGCAGCCCCTGCTGTCTCTCCTAACCCCACTCAAGCTGATGTCTTGCCGGGGGATGTTGTCATGGCCTCTGCAGACCCCCAACAACTGTCCGATGATGAAATGGTAGCTCCGCCAGTTTGGATCCACGTTCGGTGGCGTGGCCGATATAGAGATATCAATGACAACACGTGACTCATGTGAAACATGTGCTCTATGTGAAAGAAACCCCTCATGAAATAAATTAGATCCTAAAATCTCTCCATGATTATAGGAAGACATAAGACTCATGATCAGATCCTAAAATCTCTCAATGATTATACGAACACATGGGACTCATGCACCATGTGTTTCTCATTCTCTCTTTCAGTCAATATTTTCTTATTTTTCTCCTAAATCAGTGTAAACATGTGACCAATATGTGTATATATATACAACCAAGAAGCATAGCTAATGGTATCTTGTCTTTACACAAATAAGTGTTCTTTTTCTTCTTTATCTTGGTATCAGAGCAACCCCTATACCATATCAAGTATTTCCTCTTCATCTTCCCTCATCTCCATCCAAACACTTGCATCCATGGTTACTCCCAATCCCAACATCACTCACTTTCTACATGTCAAACTCGACAAGGGAAACTAACTACTGTGGCGTTCCCAGTCCTTCCTCTTTTAAAGCTCCACGATCTCGAAGGCCTCGTCGATGGAATCTCTCCGTGTCCGATCCGGTTCCTTCCTTCTACCGAGAAGGATGCTCAGCCCACTATCAATCCAAAATACACTCGCTGAATCAAGCTTGATCAGATGCTCTTATCCTGGTTTATCTCCTCGCTCACTGAGGCTGTTCTTGCTTATATCGTCGGCCTCACTATATCTCGTGATGTGTGGTGCTCTTTGGAGCGAATCTTTGCATCACCCTCTAGAGTTAGAGTGCAGCAACTCAAATACCAGCTGCACACCGTCAAGATGGGTACCTCTTCTATGTCAGAGTACATCCAGTCTGTGAAGTCCATCGTGAACAACCAGGCTTCAGTGGCTAATTCAGTTGCCAACTCTGACCTCATCTTTACCTTACTCAGTGGTCTGTCTCCCGAATATGACTCATTCATCACCTCCGTCAATACATGAGTCGACCATGTACAGTCAAAAGAACTCATCGGCCTCATGCTTAGCCAGGAGATTTATCATGCACGTGCTATCACTTCACCAGACTCCACAACCCTCATTTCCCCTTCTTCTGCGGTTCATACTGCTTCCCGCACTCTAAACTACCATTCAGCTCCATCTTCTTTTCTATGGTCGTGGACATGGCTGAGGCAGGGAGCGCGGTCGCGATCGCGATCGTTCCTTCTTACCACCACATCAGTCTGCCGGTAGTCGGCCTCAATACTAGATCTGCAATCATTTTGGCCATTATGCTAACTAATGCTACAATCGTTATAATGATTCACTAGCCCAACTGCTCTTCTCCACTCTTATGGGAGTATTTCAGTCGATCCCAAGTAGTATGTTGACTCAGGAGCCACTCATCACCTAACGGCTGACATTGCGAATCTGGTGGTTCACTCAAAATATCAAGGACCCGACAGAGTTCGCATGGGTAACGGGACAAGTTTACTTATCCGATCTACTGGTGCTTCTTTATGGTGTTCTCTCGTTTCTTCTTTTATCTTGAAAAACCTTTTACGTGTTCCTGATATCACCAAAAAATATTTTGTCCATTTGTCAATTTATTGCGGATAATAAAGTCCTTCTTAAATTCCACTCTTACTCTTGTTTTGTCAAGGATCTCTCTACTGGAAAACTCTACTGCGGGGACAACTTAAGAATGGTATGTATGTCTTCTCCTGGGGAATCATAACTTCACTGCCTCTCCTCCAGGCTTTTCTCAGTAAGCATACATCTTCCTCCGTTTGACATAAGCGCCTAGGTCATCCCTCCACCAAAGTTGTCTCCAGTGTTTTAACTCAGCATCGACTTTCTTTCTTCACTGACCGTGCTGTTACCCCTCTCTACATCCTCTGTCAGTAAGGAAAAAGTCACTGTCTCCCTTTTTCTTCATCTTTCACGATTATTACTGCTCCTTTAGAGCTTATTCACTCCGATCTATGGGGTCCGTCTCCTGTGTCTGCTGTAATGATCATCGCTATTATATTATCTTTGTAGATCACTACAGTATGTATGTCTAACTTTATCCTTTAATTAATGTTTTCTCCATTTTTCTTGAGTTCAAAATTCATGAGGAAAAATTCTTAGGCGTTCCATTAAAGCACTCCAAACTGATGGTGGTGGCGAGTTTATCAAATTTAAATCTTACTTGTCTTCTCAGGGTATTGCTCATCGCTCATCTTGTTGAGACCGGTCTCACTCTTCTGCCCCGGTCAAATGTTCCATTCCATTACTGGCCTTATGCTTTCCACACTGTCTCATTTCTCATCAATAGAATGCCTACCCCCGTCCTCCATAATCTATCACCCTACTAGAAATTATTTCTTAAAGCACCTGACTACCTTCCTTTACGAGTTTTTGGTTGTCCTTGCTACCCTCATCTGCGTCCATACCAAACTCATACGTTTAGTTTTCAGTCCAGTCAATATGTCTTCTTAGGATATTCGACTTCGCATAAACGTTATCAATGTTTAAATGTCCCCTCTGATCGTATTTACATCACCCTGGATATTGTGTTCGACGAATCTTCCTTTCCTTTCCAGTCTCCTCTGTCCTCTCTCTCCATCGACTCCTACGCCTTCACTACCGATCTCCATCTCCACGTCTTTGTTACCTTCCATTGTTCTAGTCCCCTCTTCTCATGCGGACCCCACCATTGACTCTTCTCCTCCTCCACTACCACCTCCATCACATACTTCTTCTCCACCATCTCCACCAGCACCCGTCGATGAGTCCTTCTCATCGTCCTTATCCTCAGGCTCTCCCAGTCCCTTCCTACCAGGACCCACCATATGATCACCAGAACAAAGGATAACACCAAAACACCAAAGGTTTGGCTAGCCATCCGATATCCCATACCCACCTGTCTCATGGCCGACTTGGCCACCACTCTTTTCGAACCCACATGTTTCACACAAGTTTCTAAAGATCCCAAGTGGTGCCAAGCAATAGACACTGAGATGAATATCTTGCTTAAAAATAAAACCTGGTCTCTAGTGCCATACCACCCTACAATGAATCTGGTTGGCTGCAAATGGGTTTTCAAGTTAAAACATAAACCTGATGTTCTGTTCACAGGTATAAGACCCGCCTGGTGGCCAAGGGTTTTTATCAACAATTAGGATTAGACTATGGTGAGACATTCAGTCCGGTCATCAAACCGACTACTGTCCGTACCGTATGTAGTCTGGCCCTCCCCAAGGGCCGGTCTATTCGACAGTTAGATGTGAATAATGTATTTTTGCAGGATTTTCTTACTGAGACGGTCTACATGGAACAACCTTCGGGTTCATCAATTCCGCTCGTCCCAATCATGTATGTAAGTTTCACCACAGTATTTATGGCCTCAAATAGGCTCCACGCGCCTGGTTTTCTCGCCTCAGCAGTTATCTAATCACAATGGGCTTTGTGGGCTCTAAGTCCAACACATCTCTCTTACTCCGATAGGTGGTCAGGATAGATCTCTGATTCTTATCTATGTGGACGACAACTTCATCGATCCAACACATGCTGCGTCACATGCTTCTCTCCCGCAGTCTCCTGAAGGTTCTACACGTGCTTGGTCACATGCATTCCCCCTGAACTCAAAGGGCGGCGTCTCACGGGCGGTGTCTCACGGGCGCTGTCACTCTCCTCCAAGTCCTCGGCACGTGCTCAATCCTCTTTGGGCTTGAGCCAAGGAGTTTTTGAGCCTTTGGGCCTTCGGGAGTAGCTGGGCCTTTGGGAGTATCTGGGCCTGACCCCAGCAACAACCCAAGTCCTATAGGATCTGTGGGGGATGCTGGACTGGGCTCAATTAAAATTGGAGGCGGTCTTGGAGTTGGTTTGCCTGAGGCCAAAACCCCCAATGCACATTCTGTGTCACCTTCTTCCTCACCCATTACCATGGATGCCGACATGAGTTGTGTTAATCACAATGTTGTCCTTGATCAACTGAAAGTTACTGCCACCAGTGGAGCCCCATCTCCGGAGCCACTGATGACGAATGTATCGCCAACGGCGAGTGCACCCTTTGGAGCTCAGCACAAGACAAGGATCGGGAATCATCCATTTTTCTGCGTGTGTGCAAGACGAGGTCCAAGGCATCCCCAACTCTGTTACCAAGTCTACAGGTGTTTCAACATTGGATTCTGATCCTCTGTATGCTGCTTTGATTGATCCCTCTACTGTTCTGAGGGGATCTAGTACTGGCGAATAAGTATCTTTCTTGTTTTTCTTTTTGTTTTTCTTTCCTTGTAAAGAAAGTATTACCCAAAAAAAAAAAAGATGATTTAGTCATTTGCTTCACACATTGGTTTTTCCAAACAACTCATTGCAAGAACGCTTCTCTCGTTGCTAAACAATCAACAAGTTTTATGCAATTGATGGAGACGACTTAAAAAATATAACTATATAATTTTTTCAAATTTACATTTTTCTTTGATGGGCATTACATGTGTCCCAACTTACCAATTACAAAATTAAGGCTAGAATCATGCCCAATCTTAGCACGTCAAGTCCATTTCGAAGTAAACAAATCATGATAGTGGACTTCCAAGTCAATCATAAGAAGCCAAATCTTTCCATCTTGTCTTTTTGACAGAAAGTGGACAAATCATGTTTGTTTACAGTTCCTCACTCTTGGGAGCTTGAAAGCTAGACTTGCCACTAGTGTAGATTAGTGCTTGAAAATTCAGTAGGTTTCCCTCACATTTCTCTCCTGGTTTGTGGCTATGAGATTTGCTTTGGTTCTTTGTAGCACTTTTGTTTTAAAGCCAAGATTGTACCCTATAAATCTTTAGATGTTGCTCTTTCCTTGAGTTTATGGATTAAAAAAAGTCTATCGGAATATTGTACATAAGTCTATCCATATTTGTAATGTAATATTTATGTATCTTTACACATGTAATCATATCGTAGAGATATCATTGCACCAGACCTGCGCTTAGTTGGTTACAGCGATACCGACTGGGGTGGTGACCTGATGAGCGCAAGTCTATTTCAGGTTATGCTTTATGCTCAATGGCGGGGCCCATTACTTGGTGCAGTTAGAAGCAAACCTCGTTGCATTGTCCGTTATAAAGGTGGAATATGTTACTGGTTTCGCGGATGTTCAGGAGGGTGATTGGTTGAGGAGATTTCTTTGAGAGTTTGGCATTGTCGAACGTGCTCAGGAGTCTGTCACTATATATTGTGACAATTCAGCTGCTATTACCTACTCTAAGAACCCCTAGTATTATGGAAATATCAAATACACAGACATAAGATATAATTTGTCTGCCATATGATTGTGCGAAAGGAGGTGATCCTGAGACACATTTTTTCAAGTCGCATGATTGCTGACCCTTTGACTAAGCCGATAGCTCATCAGGCTTATTAGGCTCATGTCAGGAGTTTAGGACTTCGTAGATTGTGATTTGTAGGTTTTCAATTGATCATTTGATTCATACATTTATTTCATGAATGTAATTATTGAATAAATCATATTTTTCGACATTGTGCACACACGTTAGTTCTGAATAGGATTTCACAGCGTGAGTATGTCAATGGGCAAAGATCAACTCGTTGACACGAGTGATCGCCTTGGGCACTTGGAGAGCGAGCAAAAATGAGACATATTGAGTTCATGGTGCAAATGTGGCAAGCTGAACCAACTGTGATTAAGATGTCGTCTTGGTTGAAGCCAAGATATAGTTTCTAAAGACTTCATATTGATAATTGAGTCCCACGATCCATGTGGCATGTGTAAAACCAGATGTGAAATCTGTAATCACCTAGAGGGGGGTGAATAGGTGATGGCTAATCTAATGGTCAAATAATGCGGAATTAAAACTTATTTAATGCAAACTAAAACTTCTTGAACTAAACACCACGTATAACACAAGAGTGTAGCCGGATTCCCCATGAAGGACTCTGGACTAACTCCTCAAGATTCCTCTAAATAAGAGTTGAGGTGCCGTGTTGGCTCTCTTGGCTGAATACGAGTGTTAGCAAAAAATCCCCAAGCATATAACAATTAAGCACACAATATATCAAGCATATAAAGATAAAGACAATATTAGCATGCAAGATATAAAGACAAGTAAGAGATAAAGAGAGAGCAATCGCAAACACGGGAGATTTGTTTCGAGGTTCGAGCACACTTGCTCTACATCCCTGCCTTCAACACTATGAAGGACTTCCACTAAAATCGATCCCACCGGATCACTTGGTGCCGCAACACCTACAAGCTCTTTGGACTCTCTAGTCCCTTTCTTGTTCCCGCAAGAACACACCGCAAGCCCACTAGCTCGCCGAGGCCGCACCTCAAACACCGAGTTCCCACACGAACTCGAAACACCGCGAACCCGCAAGTTCGCCTCCTCAAATACAAAGATGGAACTTTGGTGATCAAAATACTTTGATCACCTAAAATCCTCTCACAATAAATATCCCTATAGGTAGATATAGCAATTGATAGCTCAAGTGTTTGTGTGAGAAAATTAGGATTGAAATAGTGGAGGAAAATTCAAGAATCACTTTTAAAACACTCTTGATAAACTCCCCTTTTAATTAGAAATATTAGCTCTCAAACAAGTGGAGAAAACTCTTAAATAGATGGGAGAAACTAGGTTTAAAACTCTCCTCAAATCTTGGCTAAAACAGCCCTCAAATGGGGTTTATATAGGCCCCAAGAAAATCTGCCTGTTGGCAGCTGACAAGGCCCAGAATGGTGTTCCGGTCGACCGGCCAACGTCAAAAAACTGACCGTTGTGCCTTCCGGTCGACCGCCGGGTCGACCGGGCCCTGAACCAGAGAGCAACGGCTCTCTGGCCGGTCGACTGCCCGGTCGACCGGGGTAACCCGAGAGTGGGTTGCCTTCAGTCGGTCGACCATTCGGTTGACCGCCAACTGACACGGGCTAGTGAACATTCTTGTGCACGTCCAGTCGACCGCTCCGGTCGACCGGCTCCTAGTCCGATCGACCGGTCGGTCGACCGCCAGAGCCTGGTAGGCAATTTTAGGGATTTAAAAGTTTGACTTTTATTTAAAATAAAATCCCATAAATTCACAAAAAATCTACAAAAATAGTTTTCAGTGAAATACTTTGATAAACAAACATGTTTGAGTAAAATCAAGACATATTACAAACAATTTGAACTATTTTTATAACTTGAAAATTTTGGCTAAAAACAAAAACTGTATTTTTCCAAATTGGTTTTTTCCAAAACTTCTTCAAATACAAAAACAAGATATTTTAAACTCTTTTAAAGCATAGAGTGTATGGATATGATCCACTACACATAAATGATGAAATGGTAAGTTCAGCTAGAGGGGGGGTGAATAGGTGATGGCTAATCTAATGGTCACTTAATGCCAAATGATGCGGAAGCTAAAAACAATTATGACCTAATTAAATCTTTTACACTAAACACCACGTATAACATAAGAGTGTTGCCGAATTTCCCGTGAAGGGCTCTGGACAAACTCCTCTAGATTCCCCTTGAATGGGTTGAGGTGCCGCGTTGGCTCTCTTGGTTGAATACAAGTGTTAGCAAACAATCCCAAGCAAGTATATCAATGAGCACACAAGTATATCAAGCATATAAAGATTTACACTATAATTGAATGCAAGATATAAGTAAGGGAGAGAGAGAGAGAGAGAGAAAAGGCAATCACAAACACAAAGGGTTTGTTTCGAGGTTCGAGCACACTTGCTCTACATCCCCGCCTTCGACACACAAAGGATTTCCACTATGCAAGATCCCAATGGATCTCTCCCCGGTACCGCAACACCTACAAACCCTCGGACTCCCTAGTCCCGTACACACGCAAGCTCACTAGCTCGCCGAGGCCGCACCTCAAACAAAGAGTTCGCACCCGAACCCTAAACAACCGCGAACACACTTGTCCGCCTCCTCAAAGAACAAATGTAGTCTTGGTGATCACAACACTTTGATCACCTAAAAACAATCTCACTACAACACTCCTATAGGATGAGTATGTCTATGAATTGCTCAAGTGTTTGTGTGAGAAAAACAAGGAAAGAGATGGTGGAGGAAAACTCAAAGAATCACTTTAAACACTCTTGATAAATTCTTCCCTTTTGATTGGAAGTATTAGCACTCAAATTTGTGGAGAAAACTCTTTTAATGAAGTGGGAAAAACTGGCTCAAAGCTCTCCTAAAATCTTGTTACAAAACAATGACCAAACCCCCAAATTTATAGGTGATTGGTAGTGAAAAGTGCATTTTATCATCATATTTACCATCACATTTTCATATTTACTCATTTAATTCTGCACATTTATTAATATTTTGTAATTTATTGTGTGCAGGCCTCGAATTATTATTTTAACAATAAATAAAGCTTAAAGAGCCAAAAGCCCAGATCCAAGCCCATATTTGAAGCCCAAGAGTCAAAGTGCAAATATCAATTGTCAAAGTGCAATTATGCAAGGGCTAAAGTTGCAATTATTAAAGATGAGGGAAGGATAGAATTCTACCCAACCCTAAACTCTTGCAGGATGAGGATAAAAGCCAAAGAGAGTGCAAAGATAAAAATTCAAAGAATTCGGATTCAGACTGTACATGTTTTAGTGTTTAAATCATAACTTTTTCTACAGTTATGCAAATCTGATGATTCAAGATGCTCCAGAAAGAAGACTTGAAGACCTACAACTCTTATGTAGATCAAAATTTCCAATTCAATCCGTAGATAAGCTAATTTCGGCGATCAACAGGATAATAAGTTGCAGGACAGATTTGATTTGAACTTCTATGGATAAGTGCCACAAGTCTGGAGATAAGATCTTTTTAGGAGAGTTGTATTAGGACTCTACATCTTCCAACACCTATAAATATCCCCTGCAGTGCAACATACAGAGTCGTCCAGAGGCGAGCCAAGGGCCAAAAGCTAGGGTTTAGGTTTTAGGTTAGATTTTATTTTCATTTTGTAAATTTTGTAACTGAGAGTGGAGATGCTTTCATGGAGGAAGGAATCATACTTGTACTGAGGTGACATCGGTGTAAGTTTTTATTTTTCCCCCATTGTTAATAAAAATCTGCTCGAGGTTGGTTTGTTTTTATTCTTGTTTCATTGTTTCTTTATTCTCGCTTTATCTTTGTTTTTCTAATCTTGTTCTATGTCATTGTTTCTCTCTGATGACTTGTAATCCGTGAGATCCGATTGCTTCGAGACTGCCTAGCTAACGAAGATCCCTTGATGGCTTATGGCGACGAACATCCTATACGCCATACTTGCAAATCTTCTGAGAAAAAGTAAGTCGTCGCAAAAGGATCGAAGGCAAGCAGACTAAAGAGATAAGTTTTCTTTCCTTTTCTTTTCTTTTCTTTTTTTGTAGATTAAATCCACATCTTCCACAATTCTTTCCCACAACTCATTGTAAATACTACTTTTCATTGTAAATACCATCGTGACTAACAAAATAACTAAAAAGATAAATTTTTAGAGAAACTTGCTTAACGCTTCCATCGCAGTCCCTCCTTGAGGATCACGACCCGCATAGCCCTGCTACCCGCGGATTAGAACTGAGAACCTCACACTATTATTTCCAAAATCTAATATCCTTATTTTTGTGTGCAGAAAAACTCAGTCACCAAATTGGCGCCGTTGCCGGGGAGGGACGGTAAGTTTATCTCTAAAACAAAAATTTAATTTTTAACTAATTCTTTATTTCTTTTCTGTTTGCAGGTTTGGAGAACAGGAAACAGAAACATAGCAGCAGCAGTGGACATATTGCTATTCTGTGCCTCTGCCCTCGAAGGCAGAGCACCAGAACCCACTGTTTTGCCGCGGATCCGCGGCCAGAGCCACAGAAACGCGGCAACAGTGGTGAATTACTGATCCAATTTTTTGCAGGGTGCTTCAAGTTAAAAATTCTGCTTACTGCTCTATTCTGTTTTGTTCTGTGATATACCTGTAAATTGCTAATAATTCAACAGTAAATCATTGGTTGTTAAAAATAAAAAGTGATTAGACGTTTGCATATTAGGCACGTGTCTTTTCAATTATTTTTATTTACTGTTGAAGAGTGCTGGAGAAGCAAGGTACGTACGCATTGCATGTAGAATAGGACTCATCTCTTGGTTGATTATCTGCTTTGAGTGAATTCTATCTATTTATCTTGTACACTTGCACTAATTCATCTTAAGGGCATAACCCATTAACAAGATAAGGTGGGGATTTCATCACCCTTCCTTAGCCCAAAAATCATATCCCAAGCACTCACTAACCCAAGCCTAACTAAAAAAGAGTAGACGTTGGCCCTAGGGACATCTCGGACTCAATAGGAGATTATCCTAAGGGGGAACAGTGCTGGAAGTTGACTCTTGCCAAATCAGTGTCTAGGAAAGGGATTGAGGGCCGAAAGCTCGAAGATTGGTGGTTATTTAATTAAGAACGTCTTTGACGGAAAACCTCCCACCACTCTTGCCCTGACCTGGCTGATTAACTCGTGGTCAAAATCTGCACCCGACCTCCCGTAGACAGTCTAACCAGTTAGGAGTCGTCTAGGTCTAGGTCTACCCTAACTTAGGTTAGAAATTTTTCTTTTTTGTTTTTTTTTTTTTTCTTTTGTTTGCTTTGTGTGATATGGCCTATAATAATAATTTTTTCAATTTTAATGAGGATCCATATTATACACCAACCTCTTTTTCGGATATTACCAACCCGGCATATCATAACTCTAACCAACCTAGTGTGCCAGATTGGTCTTATCCGAATCATTACATGCCCCAGTCCCAATACTATGAACAAGATTGGAATAATCATCACTACTCTTCACAGAGTCAATGGGGATTCAACACCCCTGAGCCATATGGTCAACCACCTGTTCAACCAGTATCTTCATATACATCTTTTCCCACATCACCAAGGTTTCAATCCTCCATTGATCTATTCGATGGGTTAGAAGAAAAAGTGGATCAGTTGCAAGATAAAATGAATGATCAAATTTCTAGACTTTCAAACATTCTTGAGCATCTTGATAGAAACCAAGAATCATTCTGTTTAGAAGACCTTGATCAAAATTCAATTTCATCACATCAATATGAACTTGCTCAATCCCAATCCTTGGACAAATTGGCTAGTTTTAATTTCAATGAGATTGAATTAGATTATGAATGTGAACCCGATCCCCAACTTTGCGATTCAGTTTCCATCTTCGAATCTATGTTGACTCCAGTATCCTTACCCAATTTGGACCAACTTTCTGAGCCAACATTTATTCCTGTGCCCATAGATCATGAAATTGAATCACCAATTTTTGAAGATCATCAAAGTGAACTTGACCAATTTCATACTTTTGAAAGTCCCATGGAAAATTGGCAAGTTCCCATTTTTATGAGATTGAAACTAATGAGATATGTGACCTAGATTCCCAAATCTATGATCAAGTTCAAATTTCCGAATCATTATTGACTCCTGTTTTGTTACCCGACTTAGGTAATATTTTAGAGTCAGTTTTGATTCCCACACCTATCATTCCTGAACTTGAATCACCAACATTGAGTCACATTCCATTGTGGGAAAATGATTGTAGACTTGAGTTTCAATTTCTTGACTTGGACCCACTTCTTGATCCTAGCCCGACTCCTGAACCTTTACTTGATTTGAGTTTCTTTCCTGAGTCGGTATTAGATCCTGAACCTATCATTCTTGAGTCCAAGTCACCATTTTACCAAGTCACATTCTTTTGTTGGACATAGGTATAGACCATGACTCTGTGATGATTTTCCAGGACTGGTCATGTAAAGGGAGTAAGTTTCACGAGAGGATCTTCCATGATCCTATTCATTCTGGGGACTGTAAATATGTAAATAAAAAAGAGGTCAATAAAGGTAGGTCCCGTGAACTACCACGTTATCTTATTTGGGCCGCATTTCGTGGACCAATTAGACCACCACCGGAACCACCACCTTAAGGTAACTTCCGCCTTCCCTTGTTCTGTTTCATGCATACATGCATACATTCATACATTGAGGACAATGCATGAGATAAGTGTGGGGGTGGGTTTTACTAACATACTAACATAGGTAGAAACTAACAAAAAATTTGCTAAAAAAAAAAAAAATCTAAAAAAAAAAATTTAAAAAAAAAATTGTTATAAAAAGAATAATACTTTGACTTATTTTTTTGAAAGAAATCTAAGTTAGTTTTAAGGATTAGGAAAATCATGATTAGGATTTCTAAAAAAACTTGGTCAAAATAAATAAATTGTTGAATTTTTAAGTATAGGAGGAGAAATTGAATAAGTAGTTAGTCTTAATTTTTACCTTAATGAAATGTGCATACCAAATGCATATCTAGGATTCTAAGACAAAGACCTGTGCCTCATAAAAAAAAAAAAAGAAAAAAAAATCACCAATTAAGCTGATACATGTGCCTCAAGAAGCATAAGTATTCATGCCTAAAGGTGAGTAAATAAAATAAAGTCCTTAGTTTTGGGGCCTAATTCACTCGAATTTGAGTCCGCGGGGTGTTTTCTCACTTGGTGCCCTAAAGCCGACTGGTTTGGGAGCCACCGACTTTAAGTTCGCTACATGGGTGGATTAGAAAGCCTAATAGAACTAAGAAATATGATATATGTATTAACACATCTAATAGTCAATTAGTTAGGTATGAGGGCCTCAAGAAGCCTTGATACTTACACAAAAGAAAATTAGATGAGTTATACATGCTAAAAAATTTTTATTAACACATCTAATAGTCAATTAGTTAGGTATTAGGGCCTCAAGAAGCCTTGATGCTTACACGAAAGAAAATTAGATGAAGTTATAAAAATAATAAAGAGGCATGAGAGTCCAAGTTAAGGAATTCCTAGCAAAAATTCATAAGGATGCATATGATTTTTGGTAACGAAAAAGACTATACACAAAATTCAATTTTGATCCTTACTAGAAATGAAAACAATTTACTTTATAAAGACTGAGTTTGAAGAATGAATAAAAATGAGGATCCTAAAACTTATAGACTACTTAGTCTCTTCAAATATAATTCAAATATTTTCCTTTTTATGGATTTTGTGGGTGTAATCCGCTGAAAACCCTCACGAGACAACACTCGTCCTCTAGGGTAACCTAGAGGTTTAACGGCTTGTTGCACGTGCTAAGTGCAATCGTGATTCCTACGAAAGTGAGTTAGGTTAGATTAATTTTTCTTTTTCTTTGTTTTTACTCGAGGACGAGCAAAAAGATAAGTGTGGGGGTGTGATTGGTAGTGAAAAGTGCATTTTTATCATCATATTTACCATCACATTTTCATATTTACTCATTTAATTCTGCACATTTATTAATATTTTGTAATTTATTGTGTGCAGGCCTCGAATTATTATTTTAACAATAAATAAAGCTTAAAGAGCCCAAAAGCCCAGATCCAAGCCCATATTTGAAGCCCAAGAGTCAAAGTGCAAATATCAATTGTCAAAGTGCAATTATGCAAGGGCTAAAGTTGCAATTATTAAAGATGAGGGAAGGATAGAATTCTACCCAACCCTAAACTCTTGCAGGATGAGGATAAAAGCCAAAGAGAGTGCAAAGATAAAATTCAAAGAATTCGGATTCAGACTGTACATGTTTTAGTGTTTAAATCATAACTTTTTCTACAGTTATGCAAATCTGATGATTCAAGATGCTCCAGAAAGAAGACTTGAAGACCTACAACTCTTATGTAGATCAAAATTTCCAATTCAATCCGTAGATAAGCTATTTCGGCGATCAACAGGATAATAAGTTGCAGGACAGATTTGATTTGAACTTCTATGGATAAGTGCCACAAGTCTGGAGATAAGATCTTTTTAAGAGAGTTGTATTAGGACTCTACATCTTCCAACACCTATAAATATCCCCTGCAGTGCAACATACAGAGTCGTCCAGAGGCGAGCCAAGGGCCAAAAGCTAGGGTTTAGGTTTTAGGTTAGATTTTATTTTCATTTTGTAAATTTTGTAACTGAGAGTGGAGATGCTTTCATGGAGGAAGGAATCATACTTGTACTGAGGTGACATCGGTGTAAGTTTTTATTTTTCCCCATTGTTAATAAAATCTGCTCGAGGTTGGTTTGTTTTTATTCTTGTTTCATTGTTTCTTTATTCTCGCTTTATCTTTGTTTTTTCTAATCTTGTTCTATGTCATTGTTTCTCTCTGATGACTTGTAATCCGTGAGATCCGATTGCTTCGAGACTGCCTAGCTAACGAAGATCCCTGATGGCTTATGGCGACGAACATCCTATACGCCATACTTGCAAATCTTCTGAGAAAAAGTAAGTCGTCGCAAAAGGATCGAAGGCAAGCAGACTAAAGAGATAAGTTTTCTTTCCTTTTCTTTTCTTTTCTTTTTTTTGTAGATTAAATCCACATCTTCCACAATTCTTTCCCACAACTCATTGTAAATACTACTTTTCATTGTAAATACCATCGTGACTAACAAATAACTAAAAAAGATAAATTTTAGAGAAACTTGCTTAACGCTTCCATCGCAGTCCCTCCTTGAGGATCACGACCCGCATAGCCCTGCTACCGCGGATTAGAACTGAGAACCTCACACTATTATTTCCAAAATCTAATATCCTTATTTTTGTGTGCAGAAAAACTCAGTCAATAGGCTGGAAAAATATAGCCGTTGGGGTCTGTCAGGCCTGCCGGTCAACCCGCCGGTCGACCGCCAACGGTTAGAAATCCGACCGTTGGAGCCACGGTCGACCGCCCGGGTCGACCGAGCCACTGGAGCAGAGAGTAGAACTTTGTCGGTCGACCCGTACGGTCGGCCGAAATTTCCAGAGAGCAGAGCTCTCTGGAGCGGTCGACCGATCCGGTCGGCCGTCCTCCAATGCACAAAGGCATGCACGTCGGTCGACCGATCCGGTCGACTTACTTCAGACCAAGTCGACTATACAGTCGACTTGCTAAATCCTGGAAACTGTTTTTCTGGGATTAAAAACTAAGTCTTTTGGTTCAAATAAAATCCCATAAAATACTTAAAAATCTACAAAAATAGTTTAACCAATATACTTAGATATACAAACATGCTTGCACAAAATCAAGGCATGTTATAAAATATTGGACTATTTTTGTAAGTTGGAAATATTGGCTCAAAAGAAAACTTGTATTTTTCTAAAACTTATTTTCCAAACTTCTTCATGATACAAAAACAAGATATTTTGAATTCATTAAAGCATAGTGTATATGGATATGATCCATTACACATTAAGAAGAAATATCTATGTTTTTGGCATTAAGCTCTAAATATGATTTTGGATAAAAGATATGCATATAAGAAATTCCAAAAACCAAAAAGTATTTTTCAAAATGAAAGTCTTTTCTAAATCTGAAAAATTTTTTATGAAAACAATTCTATCAAGAGTGTGTGTGTGTATATATACTTGAGCAATCCACCAACTACTCTATCCTTTACATATTATCTAAAACAAAAACAAAATCTTATACCTAGACACAAGTCTTCATCATCTTGAAGTCTTCACTTGAAGGCTTCTCATCTTCTTGACTTGGTCCAAGCTTGATCCAAAAGCTCCTTGGATCACACCGTGCTAGCTCCAAATCTTGACATTTTATTCTTTGTTGAGCTATGCACCTACTAAGATCTTGATAATGAATCTGTCACTAATTAAACACAAGATCATTAGTAAACATAACTACATGAGTTGATCATCATCAAAACTATAGTGATGGCCTTTGGGCCAACAATCTCCCCCTTTTTGATGATGAAAAAACTCATGAAGTTATATATGCATGGATTAAAGTAAAGCTTCAAAGAAACTCCCCCTTAACTCATGCATACCAAATAAACAATAATATTTGACAATGAAGCTCATAAACATGTATGCAATGTATAGAGATAAAACATGAAATCCTTTTTCTCCTAGTTGCAATACAAAACATATATGCATAACTAACAAGGAAAGACAAATACTTCTCCCCCTTAAGCAATGAAAACATGCATATAAACTCAAATACTTCTCCCCCTTTTTGTCACTCATCAACAAAGGGTTCAAAGTAAAAATAAAACAAACAAATTTTTCTCCCCCTTTTTGTCAAAAACAAAAGATCAAGAAGGGGTAATACAAATCAATCAATAAAGATTTATATGCGAAATACATTCATGAAGAGGAAGACGCTAAGTTAGCTTCCCTACACATATACATTACATGAAAGAGGGATGACAAGCCCTAATTCACATAACGCATATTATGTAATGCATAAGAGGAGATGTGAAGCTCCCCCTACACACATATATCATATAAAGAAGAGTTGTCAAGCTCCTCAATTTATAATATACTCAGCATGAATCTATATGTAAGAGAGATGTTAAGCTCTCCTTGCATATAGGAAATACAAATCAAAATTTTGAATTATTCTTTAAAATTTTGAACTTTCTTAATAAAGCACATTTTGAGATATCAAGTAAACATATTATTTTTTATTTTGATATCAATTTTGAAAACATATTGCATAAGCTTTAAGAATTACCAATTGAAAATTGAATTAAGCTTAGCGTATACATTGTGTTTTAAGAACAATTGATTCACTCTCTTAAAGCACAAAAGATCACATGTATGAAAAGATAATACCAATAGAAATTGATATAATTTAAATTTGAAAGCATTCATACATACAATCAAAATATGAGTATATAAAAATCATATTGATACCAAATTGAAAATATCCAATGTTACCAATTGAAGAGTAAGCTTATCATATACTCTACCATATGAAGAATTTGCACTAGTTAATGTGAAATGTTTTAAAAACTAGTACGGAATCCTTCAAGTAAGGAATAAACAAAAATGTCAATTAATCTCAATATTCCTTAAATCATCACAAATTTTTTATTAAAAAATTTATATTTCAAGATATATGTATGTTTTGACAACACAATAAGTATACATACATATCCCTTAAACACAATTGAGTCCATATAAATAGATTTGCATTAAAGGCAAATGACTCAAGAGGTATACATGTATATCTTAAAGTTTGGCAAAATACATATATACATTAAATGAAAACACATGATCATAAATCAATCCAAAAAGTGGGAATACAAGTTTAAAAATGTATGTATCATCAAACCAAGCAATACAAGCACATTTATGGGTTCAAATAAGCATTCAGGCACAAATATAAATAGATTTATTTGTGGCCCGCGATATGTACAAGTATAAATCCTAGTGTTGACAAAAACTAACATATAAACTAATATTCAAATCATGAAGCATCAAATTTTGAGAAAAATAGAATCATGTGTCAATCTCAAAAACTATTTGAAGAATAAATAACTAGTATAAATTATTTTTGAAAAACTAGTTAAAGATCCTTCAAATATATCAAATCTTATGTTTTCATAAACATAACTAGATACACAAAAATTTAAGCACTCATGGTCTATAATGCTCAAAATGATTTTAACAAAAGTGTGAATGTTAAACGATCGTGTAAATAGCTTTTTTATGAAAAAAGTCAATGAAGCTTAAAATAGACATGAAAATTATTTTTATCAAGCATAAAAATTCATTTTTCTTTCAAATAACTTCAAGGTATATGTATGGTATATCCAAAGCTAACAATATGCATACATATCCCAAGTATAAAAGAGTCTATTAAATGTATTTGCATGAAAGCAAGAGACTCACGGGTATACATGTATATTTATTAGATTTGAATTAAAAATACATATACATGAAGTAAAGTATAAAAATAGGCAAAAACATGTATAAAAGAGAATCATCAAAACTAGTCTATACATATGCATATAGTGGATACAAATGAACATGAAGTTCAATATATATGAGTCAATTGTAGTTCACTATTCATATATGTATAAATGCAAGTTTGACACATTCTACATCTAAGCATGTAAATACCACATGAAGCACACAAAAATATGAACATGCTATATGATATATGAAATTAAAAGCATGTACATAAAAGTAGGAGTTTAGAGATTGTTACCAACTCTAAAGCTCCAAATATGGTGGTTGTCCCACCAAGCTTCCTTGATAGTGATGCGTCTAAGATGTGCCCATAGAGTCCATTGCATCCACCACCAAGGCACCAATTCTCTCACGTCTTGTGAGAGCCCTCACCTACATCAAAAGCAAAAGGTGAGGATTTTGGTACCCATATTTTCTTGGGTCCTTTGGGGTTAGTCTTGTTGTAAGGCACCCAAGCATTTTTATTTTTAGCAAAATTAAAATAATGCAACTTGTCATAACAAAATTTTGCTAAATGGCCTTTGCGGCCACAATGTGTACATACGTACCCCTTAGTATGCTTATGTGTGTGAGAATGATCATGATGTTCAACATAAGCATGATGATGTGCATGAATGGATGGAGTTTGTTTTTTTGAAAACATAGACTCCAATCTAGTATGATTGAATGCACATGTGCTCAAATTAGAGCTCAAACTATCTATTTTATTTTTCAAATCTTTAATCTCATTAGTGGTGGGATGAGATAAAGAATCATTTTTCTTTTTCTTTTTCCAAACAAAATCTTTTTCTTTCTCTTTTTCAACAAATTTTCTTTTTAAGGACTTATTTTCTTGAAAAACAACTTCCTTTTGTTTTTCCACCAAAGTATTTTATTTTTCAAAGTAGTGTTCCCTTCACATAAATCATTCAATTTTGCAAGTAAGAAACATTCTCATTTTTCAAATCTTTATTTTCTTTTTCAATGCATGCAACCTTATTTGCTAATGAATCTTTTTCTTTAAGCATGCAATCAAAATCCTTTTAATTTTTTTATTATCTTTTTCTAAGCATGCAATGTTATCTCTAAAAGAATCATGTTCTTTATGCATGCAAGCAATGTTCTTTTTCAAATTATTATTTTTCTTTTTAAGCATGTCATATTTTTCAAGCACAAGATGACAAAAGGTAGTAAGCTCATCATATGACATATCTTAATCATCGGATTCGGAGTTTACCTCAAGGGGTTATCCCCTTGGACCATATAGCACTTGTTGGAGGTGTCTCTTCAACATCCGAATCGCTCCCGGCATAATATAGATCGTTTTCGCCAAGGGAGGTGATGATGTTCTAAGCTACAAAAGCCGAGTCAATGTTAGCAACCCTAAATAAGTAATCATCATTTAGGGTACTCTTCAAAGCATTTAGGGCTTTTGCATTAGCCTCAATGTACTTACTATCATTAATATAAGAATCTTTAATTGTAGCAAGATAAACATGAATGCCTAAGGCCTTGAGGTACAATGACATCTTAACCTTCCAAATTTGGATGTTAAGAATGTCAAAAGTGGGTGGTGACATGAACTCCATGGTGTGTGTACAAAATATTGTGATTAGCCTAAAAATGAGGATCTTTAACTTTAGGTTGTTAGACCCAAATCAGAGTACCAAGCTCTGATACCAATTGTAAGTTCACCTAGAGGGGGGGGGGTGAATAGGTGATGGCTAATCTAATGGTCACTTAATGCCAAATGATGTGAAGCTAAAAACAATTATGACCTAATTAAATCTTTTACACTAAACACCACGTATAACACAAGAGTATTGCCGAATTCCCCGTGAAGGGCTCTGGACAAACTCCTCTAGATTCCCTTTGAATGGGTTGAGGTGTCGCGTTGGCTCTCTTGATTGAATACAAGTGTTAGCAAATAATCCCAAGCAATAAATCAATGAGCACACAAGTATATCAAGCATATAAAGATTTACACTATAATTGAATGCAAGATATAAGTAAGGGAAGAGAGAGAGAGAAAAAGGCAATCGCAAACACAAAGGTTTTTTTCGAGGTTCGAGCACACTTGCTCTACATCCCCGCCTTCGACACACGAAGGATTTCCACTATGCAAGATCCCAATGGATCTCTTCCCGGTGCCGCAACACCTACAAACCTCGGACTCCCTAGTCCCGTACACACGCAAGCTCACTAGCTCGCCGAGGCCGCACCTCAAACAAAGAGTTCGCACCCGAACCCTAAACAACCGCGAACACACTTGTCCGCCTCCTCAAAGAACAAATGTAGTCTTTGGTGATCACAACACTTTGATCACCTAAAAACAATCTCACTACAACACTCCTATAGGATGAGTATGTCTATGAATTGCTCAAGTGTTTGTGTGAGAAAAACAGGAAAGAGATGGTGGAGGAAAACTCAAAGAATCACTTTAAACACTCTTGATAAATTCTTCCCTTTTAATTGGAAGTATTAGCACTCAAATTTGTGGAGAAAACTCTTTTAATGAAGTGGGAAAACTGGCTCAAAGCTCTCCTAAAATCTTGTTACAAAACAATGACCAAACCCCCAAATTTATAGGCTGGAAAAAATATAGCCGTTGGGGTCTGTCAGGCCTGCCGGTCGACCCGCCGGTCGACCGCCAACGGTCAGAAATCCGACCGTTGGAGCCACGGTCGACCGCCCGGGTCGACCGAGCCACTGGAGCAGAGAGTAGAACTCTGTCGGTCGACCCGTACGGTCGGCCGAAATTTCCAGAGAGCAGAGCTCTCTGGAGCGGTCGACCGATCCGGTCGGCCGTCCTCCAGTGCACAAAGGCGTGCACGTCTGTGCATGTCGGTCGACCGATCCGGTCGACCGACTTCAGACCAAGTCGACTATATAGTCGACTTGCTGAAGCCTGGAAACTATTTTTCTGGGATTAAAAACTAAGTCTTTTTGGTTCAAATAAAATCTCATAAAATACTTAAAAATCTACAAAAATAGTTTAACCAATATACTTAGATATACAAACATGCTTGCACAAAATCAAGGCATGTTATAAAAGATTAGACTATTTTTGTAAGTTGGAAATATTGGCTCAAAAGAAAACTTGTATTTTTCTAAAACTTGTTTTCCAAACTTCTTCATGATACAAAAACAAGATATTTTGAGTTCATTAAAGCATAGTGTATATGGATATGATCCACTACACAATTAAGAAGAAATATCTATGTTTTTGGCATTAAGCTCTAAATATGATTTTGGATAAAAGATATGCATATAAGAAATTCCAAAATCAAAAAGTATTTTTCCAAAATGAAAGTCTTTTCTAAATCTAAAAATTCTTTTATGAAAACAATTCTATCAAGAGTGTGTGTGTATATGTACTTGAGCAATCCACCAACTACTCTATCCTTTACATATTATCTAAAACAAAAACAAAATCTTATACCTAGACACAAGTCTTTATCTTCTTGAAGTCTTCACTTGAAGGCTTCTCATCTTCTTGACTTGGTCCAAGCTTGATCCAAAAGCTCCTTGGATCACACCGTGCTAGCTCCAAATCTTGACATTTTCCTTTGTTGAGCTATACACCTACTAAGATCTTGATAATGAATCTGTCACTAATTAAACATAAGAACATTAGTAAACATAACTACATGAGTTGATCATCATCAAAACTAGAGTGATGGGCCTTTGGGCCACAGAAATATCTATGTTTTTTACAATAAGCACTAAAACGATTTTGGTTAAAGACATGTATATAATAAACTCCAAAAATCAAACCGGTATTTTTCCAAAATGAAAACTCTTTTATATTTTTTCAAAATAAAAATTATTATATGAAAACACATCTAAATCAAGAGTGTGTGTGTGTGTGTATGGTATACTTGAGCAATCCACCAACTATTCTATCCTTTACATTTTAATCTAAAAACAATTTCTTATAAAAACAAACCTAGACACAAGTCTTCTTCTTGAAGTCTTCACTTGAAGTCTTCTCATCTTCTTGACTTGGTCCAAACTCGATCCAAAGAGCTAGACTCCTCTTGAGTACTTGATGTGGTCTTGATGCACAAGCTCTTGAATCAAACCGTGCTAGATCCAAAACTTGACTTTAAATCCTTTATTGAAGTTAAACACCAACTAAGATCTTGATCATAAATCTGAGACTAATTAAATACAAGATCATTAGTACTATAACTACATGAGTTGATGTAACCCCTGATCCCCGGTGTACGTATCACCGTATCGGTACGCGATACGACGTACAAAATTGATTTGACCTCCGTGGTAGTCCGATTGAGCCGATTTTAATTTAAAAAATTATTTTCTAATATTTTAGATTTTTCAGGATTTTCTGAAATTTTTCTGGATTATTTTGGAAAATCTCCGTAGTCGGTGTCGACCGATACCGATTACCGGCCTTCCGATTTTTATCTCACAAATGGAGTTAGATTTTGAGAATCCGATTTCACTGTGTGTCTTAGAATCGTGTTATCTACATTGGGGTATTTTTGGAGATTTTTTTGAATTTATCGAAAATCCGGCCAAACCGGTGTCGCCCGTATCGGCGGGACACTCCGGGATTTTTAATTTGCAAACCGGATCGAGTTTGCAAACCGTCTTCATCTTACATCTCAGGATACTATTTTCTATTTTTTGTAATTTTTGGGCACCGTTCGGAGCTAGTCAATTTTAGACCCCATTAACATAATATTAAATTTCTCTTTTTCTATTTCTTTTTCTTCTCTCTTTCCTCCTTTTCTTCTTCCCCAAGCCACCGCCACCAACCCACCGCCCTACTGTAGCAACCACCTCCCTCTCTTTAAAAACCCAATCTCTCTCTCTCTCTCGTACACACCACTCTCTCTCCCAAACTCTCTCTCTAAACCTCTCTCTTCTCTCTCTCTCTTTTTCTTTTCTCTCTCTATCTCTCTACCTCACTCTCCCCCTGCTTTCTCTCTCTGGTGATGGTCGTGGTACGTCGGAGACCGGCCGGGTGCAGGCGGCGTGGCTGGCCGGGCGCCAGCGGCGCAGCAGGCCGGTCGGGTGCCGGCCAGGCGCAGGCGGTGGTGGGGGCGCCAGCCCCCACCCTCTTCCTCTCTCTTCCCCTCTCCACGGTGGGACCCCGGCCACGGGCAGCCGGAGCGGCGCCGGGTTGACACCGGCGCCGGCGGGGTGGCCGGCGCCGGCGAGGCGGCCGCGCGGCCGCCCGGACAGCCGGGCGGCGGGCGCGCAAGAGGCCGCAGCAGCAGCCCATGGCTGCTGCTGCTTCTCAATTGGAGGAGAAGCCCAATTGGATTTTGGGTTTGGGTTTGATCCAAACCCGACCCGTTTTATACCCGGACCCGACCCAATAAGGTAAAATTGCATTTTAGCCCCTATAACATTTCAAATTACGTTTAGGCCCCTGAAAAATTACAAATAGCCCCCTGGATAATTTCAGTTATTACATATTTAACCCCATTTTATTACTTTCAGTATTCGGGCGATAACTGGAGCATCCGGACTCCGATTCGGGCTATTCTGGATTCGTTGCGATTATGAGAAAGAGAGCTACAGTCTTATGGCCAGTTTGTGAGTGTTTTTCTTTTATAAATTATATTTTACTGTGTTTAGTGACATTGACCTATTAATTATTGATTATGGATAAAATCCGGTAACTATTAATTATTCACTAGTCATAATCGTACAGTCATTAGAATAGGAATGACCTAGAATACTGCTAGGTATACTGACATAGACAACTCGGATACAGTCATGACCTGCACTGCCACCGACACGTGGGTGTACACTCTTATAACATGTACTGTATCACAGTCACACTACATGCATACTGATCCACAGAGACACTATGACACTACACTAACACGAGACATGCATGTTAGATTCTGTAGGACATGATACTACATGATACATGGACTACGGTTATTACATGTACTAGTGTTACACATAAATGTTACACGGATTTCACTAGTACACGGACAAGTCCCGCATATCACATTATTGTCAGCATCATTACACGGATACTGTAGTTCACGGTACCTGATATTAGATACGGACCACTGTTATTACATGTACATGTTGCACAGATATTATGACACGTTATACTCTTATTTCATATTCATGTCTCACCGATAGATACATGCACCGCTTCACGGATACTCGTTACACAGACATCACTGCTACATATGCTCACCGCACAAGTGTACATGCATATATTGTTCTATCTTTTTGTCTTATGGATTACTGTGTATATTACATGTATAATTGTTCCATGTTCCCGTATTCATATTGTATGATTGCTTCCTGTTACTGATATGGATATTCCTGTTACTGGACATGAGAGCTGTTGATATGCGATATGTGGAATCCCACATCTATTGTTCCTTTTCCCGTTATATTGTTCTCGTGATATTGTTCCCGTTTCCCGTTATATGGTTCTATGCTATCAACAGAGCTCAGGTCCAGTTATCATGTTAACCGTATCATGTACTGTATTTATTCTTGTTACCTTGTATACTTGACATATCAGATCAGAAAGATAACTTGGGTATGGGGGAGACTCGACGGTTGATTAGATCATATCGGGTGGATGTCTGGATCCATTGTTCGTCCCACTGCAGGGGACGGGGTAGTGCTGGCTACCGTCTGTTACTCATGTTACATGTTACAGCTCTAGCGGGCTGGTCCTGGTCTCAGCAGCCAGGGGTCTAATAAGGCCGTTGTCCCGGGTATGTACGGGATACACCCACCCGATAAGAACTCCTCGACCATGGTTTCCAATTAACATAATAAAATAGTATACACAATAGTGACGTCGGGAACACTTGTTATTTAGTCACTCTCTCGTTTGGATAATGGTACCCGTAGGCCATGTCCGGATGGGTTCGACTGGAGTGCGGGCTCCAGTATGAACTGCTAGTGGTATGGGACACTGGAAGAGATTGATTAAAATATCAGGTGGTATTGATTGCTACTATTGTATAAATAACATGACTTGCCTGATACATGTATACTATTATTTAGTTGTACTTATTACTATTCCTGCTCATTTATCCGCTATCATGTTACCTGTATGATCGTTACTTACCTGGTACATGTTACGTTTTCTGTGGTGACATACTACTTATGCACATGTATAATCTGCATTGCATATATTCTGTTTTGCATTGCCTATATGTTGCCTAGACACCACACCGTAGTATGGTGATGTTGCATACTTCATCTACATGTTTATGTCCATCACATCATCACTATATAACTGTAGTTATTATTATAGACATGACCCGATGATAACATGCTAGGTAGTGCTGGTATTAAAATATAACATGATTATATTTTCTACTGCTTCTTATATATTTATTTTATGGTATCACTAGTACAACATCATGTATTATATATATGTATCGTGCTTGTATTACTATTGTATATATTACTACCTCCTCCTTCATTTTACCATTCACTAGGTCGCTTTCTGACGACCCTAGGTTTGCGTGCCCAGATTGGAGATCCGAGTTACCGTAGCTTCAGAGAGTGCCTTGGAGTCACATGGGAGATTCCTCATCGGGACTATTCATAGGTATCTTAGTGATTTATTCCTGTTATCTTATTTGTTCCTCTTTTTCATATCTGTTATGATCGCTAATCTCTTCTGCAGGTATTCTTGTACTTATTTAATGCTGGAACCCATATATATATATATATGGAGGTTATATCATGTACTGAGGCTTAACGTACTCGTGAGTGTGTTTTCACCTCGCGTATGTACGTCGCCATAACGTCTCCGTACCTGCGGGATCGGAGCGTTACTTAGTGGTATCAGAGCCTAGTTCACACCTGGTGTGGGTAACCACCTAGGTCAATCCTCGGGCTCTTACCAACAGTACAATCAGGTTCAGATTAACTGATCTGTATCTGAATTTGGGGAGTCCAGCAACGAGTACAAGAATACCATGACCTTGACAATTCTTTCCTTGACTCTGTTCTCTGACTTCCTTTCAGTTGTCAACCAGAACATCCGATTTTCTTCTACTTTCCTGGTATCGTCTTACTTTCCATCCGTCCGGAGTAGTTCACTACCATACTTCTCCATCCCGAGTTCCTTATAGATATCAGAGTGCGCAGCGGAAGTGTCGGGGACCCGTAACATTTTGACTTTGGGGTCGAAAATATTGTTCTCACACCTGATTGGAAATTGCGAGGACGCAATTTTTTATAAGGTGGGGAGAAATGTAACCCCCTGATCCCCGGTGTACGTATCACCGTATCGGTACGCGATACGACGTACAAAATTGATTTGACCTCCGTGGTAGTCCGATTGAGCCGATTTCAATTTCAAAAATTATTTTCTAATATTTTAGATTTTTCAGGATTTTCTGAAATTTTTCTGGATTATTTTGGAAAATCTCCGTAGTCGGTGTCGACCGATACCGATTACCGGCCTTCCGATTTTTATCTCACAAATGGAGTTAGATTTTGAGAATCCGCTTTCACTGTGTGTCTTAGAATCATGTTCTCTACATTGGGTATTTTTGGAGATTTTTCTGAATTTATCGAAAATCCGGCCAAACCGGTGTCGCCCGTATTGGCGGGACACTCCGGGATTTTTAATTTGCAAACCGGATCGAGTTTCTACAAACCGTCTTCATCTTACATCTCAGGATACTATTTTCTATTTTCTGTAATTTTTGGGCACCGTTCGGAGCTAGTCAATTTAGACTACATGATACATGGACTACGGTTATTACATGTACTAGTGTTACACATAAATGTTACACGGATTTCACTAGTACACAGACAAGTCCCGCATATCACATTATTGTCAGCATCATTACATGGATACTGTAGTTCATGGTACCTGATATTAGATACGGACCACTGTTATTACATGTACATGTTGCACAGATATTATGACACGTTATACTCTTATTTCATATTCATGTCTCACCGATAGATACATGCACCGCTTCACGGATACTCGTTACACAGACATCACTGCTACATATGCTCACCGCACAAGTGTACATGCATGTATTGTTCTATCTTTTTGTCTTATGGATTACTGTGTATATTACATGTATAATTGTTCCATGTTCCCGTATTCATATTGTATGATTGCTTCCTGTTACTGATATGGATATTCCTGTTACTGGACATGAGAGCTATTGATATGCGATATGTGGAATCCCACATCTATTGTTCCCGTTTCCCGTTATATTGTTCTCGTGATATTGTTCCCATTTCCCGTTATATGGTTCTATGCTATCAACAGAGCTCAGGTCCAGTTATCATGTTACCCGTATCATGTACTGTATTTATTCTTGTTACCTTGTATACTTGACATATCAGATCAGAAAGATAACTTGGGTATGGGGGAGACTCGACGGTTGATTAGATCATATCGGGTGGATGTCTGGATCCATTGTTCGTCCCACTGCAGGGGACGGGGTAGTGCTGGCTACCGTCTGTTACTCATGTTACATGTTACAGCTCTAGCGGGCTGGTCCTGGTCTCAGCAGCCAGGGGTCTGATAAGGCCGTTGTCCCGGGTATGTACGGGATACACCCACCCGATAAGAACTCCTCGACCATGGGTTTCCAATTAACATAATAAAACAGTATACACAATAGTGACGTTGGGAACACTTGTTATTTGGTCACTCTCTCGTTTGGATAATGGTACCCGTAGGCCATGTCCGGATGGGTTCGACTGGAGTGCGGGCTCCAGTATGAACTGCCAGTGGTATGGGACACTGGAAGAGATTGATTAAAATATCAGGTGGTACTGATTGCTACTATTGTATAAATAACATGACTTGCCTGATACATGTATACTATTGTTTAGTTGTACTTATTACTATTCCTGCTCATTTATCCGCTATCATATTACCTGTATGATCGTTACTTACCTGGTACATGTTACGTTTTCTGTGGTGACATACTACTTATGCACATGTATAATCTGCATTGCATATATTCTGTTTTGCATTGCCTATATGTTGCCTAGACACCACCCGTAGTATGGTGATGTTGCATACTTCATCTACATGTTTATGTCCATCACATCATCACTATACAACTGTAGTTATTATTATAGACATGACCCGATGATAACATGCTAGGTAGTGCTGGTATTAAAATATAACATGATTATATTTTCTACTGCTTCTTATATATTTATTTTATGGTATCACTAGTACAACATCATGTATTATATATATGTATCGTGCTTGTATTACTATTGTATATATTACTACCTCCTCCTTCATTTTACCATTCACTAGGTCGCTTTCTGACGACCCTGGGTTTGCGTGCCCAGATTGGAGATCCGAGTTACCGTAGCTTCAGAGAGTGCCTTGGAGTCACATGGGAGATTCCTCATCGGGACTATTCATAGGTATCTTAGTGATTTATTCCTGTTATCTTATTTGTTCCTCTTTTCATATCTGTTATGATCGCTAACCTCTTCTACAGGTATTCTTATACTTATTTAATGCTGGAACCCATATATATATGGAGGTTATATCATGTACTGAGGCTTAACGTACTCGTGAGTGTGTTTTCACCTCGCGTATGTACGTCGCCATAACGTCTCCGTACCTGCGGGATCGGGGCGTTACAGTTGATCATCATCAAAACTAGAGTTGATGGGCCTTTGGGCCAACAATCTCTCCCTTTTTGGGTGAAGACAAAACTCATGGAGTTACATATGCATGGATTAAAGTAAAGCTTCAAAGAAGCTCCCTCTTAACTCATGCATGGAAATAAACAAATAAATATGCAATGAAAGCTCATAAACATGTATGCAAATACAAGGAGATAAACATGCATAAACAAGTATGAAACACATCAAATTCTTTTTCTCCTATTAGCAAAACAAAACTCCTATTTGCAAAACAAAACAATATGCATAAACATAAATCCTTCTCCCCCTTTATGAATAAAATAAGGAAAACATGCATATATACTAAAATACTTCTCCCCTTTTTGTCAATCATCAACAAAGAGGTTAAAGTAAAAACAAAACAATGTTCTCCCCTTTTTGTCAAAAACCAAAAATCAACAAAAGGGTGAACTCAAATCAATAAAAAAGAGATATATGCGATATACATTCATGAAGAGGAAGACGCTAAGTTAACTTCCCTACATATATGCATTACATGAAGAAGGGATGACAAGCCCTAACTCACATAACGCATAATATGCAATGCATAAGAGGAGATATGAAGCTCTCCCTACACACGTGTACCGCATAAAGAAGAGTTGTCAGGCTAATCAATATAAGATACACTCAATATGAATCTATATGTAGAAGAGATGTTAAGCTCCCCTTGCATATAGGCATTACAAATCAAATTTTTAATTTTCTCATTAAAACAAAATTTTGAATTTTCTCAATAAAACAAATTTTGAGATATCTTAGTAAATCAAATTTCAAGATATCATATAAACAAAATTTTTAAGGTACCACTTGTAATCACATTTTAAGATACCAATTGTAAATAAAAATTACAAATTTTGAATTTTAAAACAAAAATAGAATCGTATTGATACCAATTGAAATATTATTACACATTTTTGATATCAATAAAAATACCAATTTTAAAAATAATGCATAAGCTTATTAAAATATCAATTGAGAAATCAATTGAAAATCAAGATTTGAATTAAGCTTAACATAAACGTACTTTGTGCTTTAAACATGTAAACATCTTATAAATCAAGCACAAATAAATCATATCTATGTATGAAAATGAAAATACCAATAGAAATTGATATTATATGAAATAAAGCATACATATATAGAAAATATGAGTATATACAAAAAAGATGTCAATTGTGATACCAATTGAAACTATGATGTAAATCAAGTATATAACTCATAAACTACCACCCTTTTTATGCACAAGATAAAGATTTTCAGTAAGGCTTGCAAGGCATACTCGCCCATCCGTCCACCCATAAGGCATTGGTAGGGGTTTTCAAAAATAGGTGTAAAATATTTTTATAGTGAAAAATACTACCAATTGAAGAATAAATAACTACTTAAAGTAATTTTTGAAAAACTAGTTAAAGATCCTTCAAAAACATGAAACAAAATATATGTCTATCATGAAACATACTAAATACACAAAATTCAACACTCAAGATCCATGAAGCTCAAAATGATCATGAAACATAGTCATGAATAAACGAATAAAGTGTGAGTGTACAAAAATTATGTAATTAGCATTTTTCATGAAGATAATCAATGAAGCTCAAAACAAGCATGAATCTTATTTTTATCAAAACATGAAAAACATGAAATTTATTTATTTTATATAAAGATGAAAATCATAAAAAATTCATTTTTCATCTTAAAAACAAACTTCAAGGTATATGTATATTTTTATCCAATCCTAGCAATATGCATACATATCCCAAACATAAAAAGAGTCCATAATGTAAATTGCATGTAGGCAAATGACTCATAGGGTATACATGTATATTTATTAGATTTGAATACAAAATACATATACATGAAATAAAACATAAAATAGGCAAAACAAGTGTAAATGAGGAAATCATCAAAACTAGACTATACATGTGCATATAGTGAGTACAAATGAATAACGAAGTGCAAACGTATATAAATCAAATGTTGCTCACTACTTATACATGTATATATCCAAGTTTTGACAAAAACTACATCTAAACTAGTATTTACCACATGAAGCACCAAAACAAATAAAACATGAACATGCAAAAAAAAATATCATATATGAAAATGCGTTGTAACGCCCCAATTCCACAGATACGGGGACGTCACTGCAACGTATATACGTAGGTCAGGAAAGGCCCCCACGTATATACGCTAAGCATAAAGTACAACAAGAAATGATCAGAGTGCATCACAAAGCGCGGTATACACACATATGCCAACATAAAAGTACTATACAAAGTCATCACGGTATGATAAACATTACATAATACATATGTCTTTTATCATACAAGTCCAAAAGTGAAGTATACAGCAAAAATACAAAAGAGCTCACGAGTAGGATGGAGATCCCGTGAGTCAAAAGGAGTCAGGCACAAGGATCTGGAGCTGGGATGCCTGCTCGCAGGAAGAGCTCGATCTACGGTGGGTGACTCCACTCCGATCTAGCTACAGAACCTGAATGTGCAAATCCAAGGGGTCAAGGCATATAACAATAAATGAACTACTGCCAAATGGCTAAGAGACATGAATGGGGTCAGAATACAAGCATGGTATATAAGAACGGACATAACATAATCGTAAAGCAGGAAATACAAGTAAAACTGATTCCAAGCAAAAGTGATTATATATGCTTAAGTTACTGTCCCATGAGACTAGTACATCGAAGGAATAATCCAAACAAGGAAACCCTCATACATATACCCTCATCTCATGCCACAGGAAATCAAGCGTATAGAATCAGAGTTGCATATCATACGATAGTCAAAACGAGAATACATAGCAGGTACAACAATAAATCCAAAACAAGAACAATAATAGTCAAGACCGGAATCATCACTAGAATCATGGAAATCATAATAAGTGTCACAACTGGGAACCTAACTGGAAACATGCCTGGAATATCAAGAATCATAACAATGTTCATAACAGTATCAATTCTTATTATTATTACTCGCCTAACCCATATATCTAGGTATGTGTCTCGGTATCGATCCCAACTCACATACATCCATATATAAGAAAGTCGAGGGTCGTTATCGGAAGTAGATGGAGAACTGATAACACTTCTTATAGTAGTTTCCATACACCTGGAACCGGTTTGGAGGCCCAAAGTCCCCCTAACAGTCATATAATGTGGGCCCAAGGTCCCACTAACAGTAATCTACCATGTATCACCCACCTACTATAAGCAAGGTATCATTCCGGCATCCATCACTTCCACCCATACCCCATACAAGTTGTAGCTTATTAAGGATTATCAGTTTACGGGAAAAAGGTGAACATGACAGTAATAGCCCTACAGATTCAAGAGGTGGCCCCCATGGATTCAAGAGGTGGCCCCCACCGTGTGGTGTGGCACTTTGTTCCATGTGGCACTTTGTTCTGAGGGAGTGGATTCTAGAGGTGGCCCCCACCGAGTATGGTGTGGCACTTAGTTCCATAAAACAAGGCAGGGTTCCCGTAAACAAGATAATCATATAGTCAAATGTATCATGCTTGGTTTAAGGATAGCATGACAAGGTGGTGATATATAATAAGCAATAAAACATAACAATGAATAAATAGTTGACCGGGTCAATCATGACATAACCGGAGGGTCTAACAAGGTGGTGGCATGTCAATGGGTCAAGTGATAACATGTAGGGTGTCATGTGATATACATGTGTTAAAAGGAAGTAAATAACTGACAAGGCTGTAATAAAGTAAGGCAAGTGGAAACATAGGAAATAACTTAGGGTTCAACGACCTCGAAGGGTCTGCCACGCATGCTATAGAATAAGGAAAGATTAATAACACGGCAAGGTACAAGTACAAGAATAAGACAAGCAATCGCGTGGGCATACACAAGCATGACAAGATGAGGTGACTAGGGTGATGTACTACAAGTAATAGATCCCTAAGTACAAGGTACATTCACATGAACCAAGCATAAGATCCATTATGTAACATGTCATGCAATACAAGTATGAAGCGTAAACAAGGCTAATATGCCATATATGTATCAGGGAAGGACCAAAATCAGAAAGGGAAAAGAGTCAGAAATTCTGGCCCAGAATTAGGCTATCGGTCAACCTCCGGTCGACTGCCGGTCGACTGGGGATTGAACTAACGGTCGAGGCCCGGTCGACTGCCGGTCGACCGTACAAAGTGCGTGAGCTACAGGTTTGGCCGGTCGACTGCCGGTCGACTGGTCCACAACAAATTCCTTAAGCCGGTCGAGTCATCGGTCGACTTCCGGTCGACCGCCAGCTCAAAGTTGTGCACGTTGTGCACATCGGTCGAGTGATCGGTCGACTGCCGGTCGACCGATCCTCTGAAATCTGCTGTTGTTAAGGCAGAAAAATCAGATTTTTGGGGGGTTCGATTTAATGGTCTAAAGATAGGATTTTTATGTCATGAGGGGACCTGATCTACCAATACAAGCACACAAAAGATGGTCCAGCCTTGGAGAGTAGATAATTTCACATGGAAAGATTAGATTTAGTTCTTGATGACCTAAAAATGGAATTTTTATAGTATAAGTGTGCAAGGATTTTCATCACAAGTGTATGAGGAGTTATCTAGGTCTTGGTGAGTAAGGTACTCACTTGGATGGGTTCAATTTGGAGCATGATCCAATGGAGGAGAAGATGGCTTCAATCCACCAAGTTGTTGAAGCTTGAGTTGAAGGAGTAGATCTTGGTGTTGCCTTGGGAGTTGGAGGTTGAAGGTGAAGTCCTTGTTGAAGCCCTTGATGAGTTCTTGAAGTCTTGAGATGGAGGTGAAGAGTTTGGGGTTTCTTGGTGCTAGGGTTTGGTGGAGGAAATGGGGATTTTGGAGGAGTCTCTCTTGTTGAAGTGAAGGAGGAAGAAAAAGGGGTGATTTGCAATTGAAAAGAAATTTATAGTTTGGGATGATTGTAAAGGAGATGGAATTTGTGTAGAAAGGAGGGGGCCTTGTGTAAAAGAGGAAGCATGAGGTGTCACCCCTCTTGCCACTTGGCCGGCCATGGGAAGGAGAGAGAATGAGTGGGGTTAGGTGAAGTGTGAGTGGGAAATGAGGTGGCATGACAAGGTGAAAAATGGAATTTGCAATTATTGGAAAAATGCCCGAAATTCAAGTATCTCGGAATGATCTGGAAATTTTACCAAAAATCAAGAATAATATATAAAGACCAATAGTGAAATCCGTTCGAAGAAATACTATATAGTTTTAAAATTAAAAATCCCGGAATCAGTTATTTACCGACTCTGAAAGAATTTCCATAAAATCATAAAATTCTCAGAAAAAGAATATGGACAGAAAATACGATTCCGAGAAATAAAGTCTAAAGAACCATCATGAAATTCTAAACTGTTTGGGAATTAAAAATCCGGGAATCGGTCAGCGGCACTGGCCGAAGCCGGTTTTGAAGAAATTCAATTTAATCCGAGAAAAATCTAGAAAATCACAGAAAGTCTAATATATTGGAAAATAATATTTAAAGTTGAAATCGGTCAATTCTACACGTCAGAAATACCAAATCGAAGAATATACTATGATCGGGCCCTCGGCTCCGACTAGGGCTGACTCCGAGTCCACGAATCCAAATCCAATATAAAATACTCGTGTAAGGAATTCATGATACAGAATAAATACAGGAAACAAATCGAAAAAAAATACGATCGAAAATCAGAATACGAAACCAAGTACGTATTCCGGGAACAGGGTATTACAATCTACCCACCTTACAAAAAATTGCGTCCTCGCAATTTCGTTAAGGGGTAAATTGAATACAAGGAGGAAGAAGGCACGAATAAAGGCTTCATAAAACTAAAACCAAAACAGAGGATAAGATAAACACAAGAAGGACTAGAATGAACAATGATAGAATGACAATGGAAAAATATTAAGAAAGATAACTAACTCAAATACAAGAAATGGGGTAGTGGTTACCATGAAATCCTAAGGCTCCTGATCTGGATACTGATCTTCCCACCCTGCTGCAACACCTGAAGCCTCTGCTGCCATGAAGTGAACTTGGCCTCTGCCCTGATCTGCTCTGGCTCTCATCCCTCTCTGCTGATGATCATACCGTTGGGGTGGAAATGGGGCTCTCCGGTCAACGGGCTCTGGGTTTCTCCTCAGTGGCGGTGCTGGAAGTGCTAGGACTGGATGTGCTGGATCTGGAAGAGCTGGTCTAACTGGTGCCGTATGCTCAAACCTCCTGTACCGGCAATCCCTTAGCGCATGACCTCTTGCCCCACATGCCAAACATAATCCATTGGCTACCCGACAATCTCTCCTGTAATGTCCGGGTCTGTGGCAGAAATTGCATGTGATCTGAGGAAGAGGGGTCTGGAATGGTCTCTTCATCATCGGGCCCTGGGTTGCCCTATCCGCATCCTCCTCATCCATCAACTCAAAAGGCCTCTTCTTGGCTTGGCTCTTCATCTGATTCTCCTTCTTCTTCTCCAGTCCACGCTCTACTTCTCGAGCTATGGTGAGAACCTCTGAATATGTCTTCAGCTGCAGGGGCATCAAGTATACTTGTAGGTCCACCTGCAGGCCCTGCTGAAATCTGTTTGCCCGCTTCTCTTCATCCGTTACCATGTACGGGGCGAAGCGGCTCAATCTGAGAAACTCCGCGGCATACTCATCCACGGACTTACTCCCCTGCCGAAGTCTGATGAATTGCTCTTCCATGTCCTTCTGAGCTGTGACAGGGAAGAATCTGCTGTAAAAGCTCTTGGAGAAGGTGTCCCAAGTGACAGGCTTCTCCAACCTGGCCTCCTCTGCTAGCCACCAAGTCCTGGCTATATCCTTCAGCTGGATCTTGGCAACCTCCACTCGGTTCTCCTCTGGAATTCTGGCTGCAATCAATAAGTCCGATGTGTCCGTCAGCCATTGCTCAGCCTCCAAGGGTTTCTCTTCACCCGTGAATATGGCTGGCTGCAGCCTCTTGAAGTCTGATATGTTCCCCGTCCTCTGTCCCTTAGGTGCTGCTATCTCTTGCCGGAGAAGCTCGGTCTGCTGCTGCTGATTTTCCATCTGCTGTTGCTGGTTTTCCATCATCATCTGGATAACCCTCAATATATCCACACTCTCTCCCGCTGCTCCATTCGATGCTGATCCCGAGTTGCTGCGACCCGATCTCCTCTCCATCGATACTAGGTATGGATAGACTGGAAGGAGCTGGAAAAGGAAATGGAAGGATTTTAGGATATGAGGGATGGAATCAAGAAGAACGAGATAATTCAAAGGGACTAGACAACTTTGTACATTGATGTTGGCATCCGCAAATTACTAGAATTTGCTACTTGTTTGTACTATAGAGGTAAGAGCCTAAGCTCTGATACCAACCTGTAACGCCCCAATTCCACAGATACGGGGACGTCACTGCAACGTATATACGTAGGTCAGGAAAGGCCCCCACGTATATACGCTAAGCATAAAGTACAACAAGAAATGATCAGAGTGCATCACAAAGCGCGGTATACACACATATGCCAACATAAAAGTACTATACAAAGTCATCACGGTATGATAAACATTACATAATACATATGTCTTTTATCATACAAGTCCAAAAGTGAAGTATACAGCAAAAATACAAAAGAGCTCACGAGTAGGATGGAGATCCCGTGAGTCAAAAGGAGTCAGGCACAAGGATCTGGAGCTGGGATGCCTGCTCGCAGGAAGAGCTCGATCTACGGTGGGTGACTCCACTCCGATCTAGCTACAGAACCTGAATGTGCAAATCCAAGGGGTCAAGACATATAACAATAAATGAACTACTGCCAAATGGCTAAGAGACATGAATGGGGTCAGAATACAAGCATGGTATATAAGAACGGACATAACATAATCGTAAAGCAGGAAATACAAGTAAAACTGATTCCAAGCAAAAGTGATTATATATGCTTAAGTTACTGTCCCATGAGACTAGTACATCGAAGGAATAATCCAAACAAGGAAACCCTCATACATATACCCTCATCTCATGCCACAGGAAATCAAGCGTATAGAATCAGAGTTGCATATCATACGATAGTCAAAACGAGAATACATAGCAGGTACAACAATAAATCCAAAACAGGAACAATAATAGTCAAGACCGGAATCATCACTAGAATCATGGAAATCATAATAAGTGTCACAACTGGGAACCTAACTGGAAACATGCCTGGAATATCAAGAATCATAACAATGTTCATAACAGTATCAATTCTTATTATTATTACTCGCCTAACCCATATATCTAGGTATGTGTCTCGGTATCGATCCCAACTCACATACATCCATATATAAGAAAGTCGAGGGTCGTTATCGGAAGTAGATGGAGAACTGATAACACTTCTTATAGTAGTTTCCATACACCTGGAACCGGTTTGGAGGCCCAAAGTCCCCCTAACAGTCATATAATGTGGGCCCAAGGTCCCACTAACAGTAATCTACCATGTATCACCCACCTACTATAAGCAAGGTATCATTCCGGCATCCATCACTTCCACCCATACCCCATACAAGTTGTAGCTTATTAAGGATTATCAGTTTACGGGAAAAAGGTGAACATGACAGTAATAGCCCTACAGATTCAAGAGGTGGCCCCCATGGATTCAAGAGGTGGCCCCCACCGTGTGGTGTGGCACTTTGTTCCATGTGGCACTTTGTTCTGAGGGAGTGGATTCTAGAGGTGGCCCCCACCGAGTATGGTGTGGCACTTAGTTCCATAAAACAAGGCAGGGTTCCCGTAAACAAGATAATCATATAGTCAAATGTATCATGCTTGGTTTAAGGGATAGCATGACAAGGTGGTGATATATAATAAGCAATAAAACATAACAATGAATAAATAGTTGACCGGGTCAATCATGACATAACCGGAGGGTCTAACAAGGTGGTGGCATGTCAATGGGTCAAGTGATAACATGTAGGGTGTCATGTGATATACATGTGTTAAAAGGAAGTAAATAACTGACAAGGCTGTAATAAAGTAAGGCAAGTGGAAACATAGGAAATAACTTAGGGTTCAACGACCTCGAAGGGTCTGCCACGCATGCTATAGAATAAGGAAAGATTAATAACACGGCAAGGTACAAGTACAAGAATAAGACAAGCAATCGCGTGGGCATACACAAGCATGACAAGATGAGGTGACTAGGGTGATGTACTACAAGTAATAGATCCCTAAGTACAAGGTACATTCACATGAACCAAGCATAAGATCCATTATGTAACATGTCATGCAATACAAGTATGAAGCGTAAACAAGGCTAATATGCCATATATGTATCAGGGAAGGACCAAAATCAGAAAGGGAAAAGAGTCAGAAATTCTGGCCCAGAATTAGGCTATCGGTCAACCTCCGGTCGACTGCCGGTCGACTGGGGATTGAACTAACGGTCGAGGCCCGGTCGACTGCCGGTCGACCGTACAAAGTGCGTGAGCTACAGGTTTGGCCGGTCGACTGCCGGTCGACTGGTCCACAACAAATTCCTTAAGCCGGTCGAGTCATCGGTCGACTTCCGGTCGACCGCCAGCTCAAAGTTGTGCACGTTGTGCACATCGGTCGAGTGATCGGTCGACTGCCGGTCGACCGATCCTCTGAAATCTGCTGTTGTTAAGGCAGAAAAATCAGATTTTTGGGGGGTTCGATTTAATGGTCTAAAGATAGGATTTTTATGTCATGAGGGGACCTGATCTACCAATACAAGCACACAAAAGATGGTCCAGCCTTGGAGAGTAGATAATTTCACATGGAAAGATTAGATTTAGTTCTTGATGACCTAAAAATGGAATTTTTATAGTATAAGTGTGCAAGGATTTTCATCACAAGTGTATGAGGAGTTATCTAGGTCTTGGTGAGTAAGGTACTCACTTGGATGGGTTCAATTTGGAGCATGATCCAATGGAGGAGAAGATGGCTTCAATCCACCAAGTTGTTGAAGCTTGAGTTGAAGGAGTAGATCTTGGTGTTGCCTTGGGAGTTGGAGGTTGAAGGTGAAGTCCTTGTTGAAGCCCTTGATGAGTTCTTGAAGTCTTGAGATGGAGGTGAAGAGTTGGGGTTTCTTGGTGCTAGGGTTTGGTGGAGGAAATGGGGATTTTGGAGGAGTCTCTCTTGTTGAAGTGAAGGAGGAAGAAAAAGGGGTGATTTGCAATTGAAAAGAAATTTATAGTTTGGGATGATTGTAAAGGAGATGGAATTTGTGTAGAAAGGAGGGGGCCTTGTGTAAAAGAGGAAGCATGAGGTGTCACCCCTCTTGCCACTTGGCCGGCCATGGGAAGGAGAGAGAATGAGTGGGGTTAGGTGAAGTGTGAGTGGGAAATGAGGTGGCATGACAAGGTGAAAAATGGAATTTGCAATTATTGGAAAAATGCCCGAAATTCAAGTATCTCGGAATGATCTGGAAATTTTACCAAAAATCAAGAATAATATATAAAGACCAATAGTGAAATCCGTTCGAAGAAATACTGTATAGTTTTAAAATTAAAAATCCCGGAATCAGTTATTTACCGACTCTGAAAGAATTTCCATAAAATCATAAAATTCTCAGAAAAAGAATATGGACAGAAAATACGATTCCGAGAAATAAAGTCTAAAGAACCATCATGAAATTCTAAACTGTTTGGGAATTAAAAATCCGGGAATCGGTCAGCGGCACTGGCCGAAGCCGGTTTTGAAGAAATTCAATTTAATCCGAGAAAAATCTAGAAAATCACAGAAAGTCTAATATATTGGAAAATAATATTTAAAGTTGAAATCGGTCAATTCTACACGTCAGAAATACCAAATCGAAGAATATACTATGATCGGGCCCTCGGCTCCGACTAGGGCTGACTCCGAGTCCACGAATCCAAATCCAATATAAAATACTCGTGTAAGGAATTCATGATACAGAATAAATACAGGAAACAAATCGAAAAAAAATACGATCGAAAATCAGAATACGAAACCAAGTACGTATTCCGGGAACAGGGTATTACATGCATGTAAATAAATTAGGAGTTTTAGAGATAGTTACCAACACATGAACTATACTCCGAATCTCTAAAACATGGTGGTTGTCCCACCAAACCTCCTTGATAGCGGTGCATCAAATGTGTGTCCATCAAGTCCATGTGCATCCACCATCAAGGCACCATCCTTCTCACATTTTGTGAGAGCCCGCACCTACATCAAATACAAATGGTGGGGTCCATGTGGGTTAGTCTTATAAGGAACCAAAATATTTTTGTTAGCAAAATTCATATGATGTATCTTATCAAAACAAAACTTTGCTAAATGGCCTTTGCGGCCACAATGTATACATTTGTACACTCTAGGATGCATATGTGAATGAGTGTGATCGTGGCATGCAAAATGTGCATATGCATGATGTGGGTGATGGGCATGAATATGTGGAGTTTATTTCTTTGAAAATAAGGACTCCAATCTAGAGTGGTTAAAAGCACATTTGCTCAAAGTTGAGTTTAAACAATCTATTTTATTTTTCAAAAATTTAACTTCATTTTTATCAATGGTTGTGGCATGAAGAGCATGATCAACAACCTTTTTCTTTTTAGAAACATTTACTTTTTCTTTTTCAACAATTTTTCTTTTCAAAGAAGTGTTTTCATTTAAAGCAACTTTCTTTTGTTTTTCCACAAAAATAATTTTATTTTTCAAAGTAGTGTTTCCTTCACAAAGATCATTTAATTTAGAAAGCAAGGAAACATTCTCATTTTTCAAACTTTCATTTTCTTTTTTAAAGCATGCAACTTTATTTTTAAAAGAATCATTTTCTTTTAACATGTAATCAAATTTCTTTTTCAAATTCTTATTATCTTTCTTAAGCATATCATATTTTTCTAGAAGTTGTTGACAAAAAGATGTAAGCTCATCATATGACATATCAACATCTTCATCTACCTCGGATTCGGTAGTTACCTCAAGAGGGTTATCCCCTTGGACCATGTAGCATATATTGGAAGCATCACTTCCAACATCCGAGTCGCTCCCCGCATAGTATTGTTCTTGTTTGCCAAGGGAGATCAAAGAGTTCCATACTACAAAAGCCGAATCAAGATTAGCAACCCTAGATAAATAATCATCATTTAGGGTAGATCTTAAAGCATGTAGGGCTTTTGCATTAGCCTCAATATTTTTGCCATTTAAATGATAAGAATCTCTAGTATTGACAAAATAAACATGAATGCCTAGGGCTTTGAGGTATAAAGACATCTTAACTTCCAAATTTGGATGTTAAGAATGTCAAAGGTGGGAGGTGACATGAAATCCATGGTGTGTGAACAAATATTGTGATTAGCTAAAAATGAGGATCTTTAACTCTAGGTTGCAACACCCAAATCAAGAGCACTTGGCTCTGATACCACTTGTAATTACGTAGGGGGGGTGAATAGGTGATGGCTATTCTAATGGTCAAATAATATGGAATTAAAACTTATTTAATGCAAACTAAAACTTCTTGAACTAAACACCACGTATAACACAAAAGTGTAGCCGGATTTCCCGTGAAGGGCTCTGGACTAACTCCTCAAGATTCCTCTAAATAAGAGTTGAGGTGCCGCGTTGGCTCTCTTGGTTGAATATGAGTGTTAGCAAACAATCCCCAAGCATATAACAATTAAGCACACAATATATCAAGCATATAAAGATAAAGACAATATTAGCATGCAAGATATAAAGACAAGTAAGAGATAGAGAGAACAATCGCAAACACGAGAGATTTGTTTCGAGGTTCGAGCACACTTGCTCTACGTCCCGCCTTCAACATTATGAAGGATTTCCACTAAAATCGATCCCACCGGATCACTTGGTGCCGCAACACCTACAAGCTCTTTGAACTCTCTAGTCCCTCTCTTGTTCTCGCAAGAACACACCGCAAGCCCACTAGCTCGCCGAGGCCGCACCTCAAACACCGAGTTCCCACACGAACTCGAAACAACGCGAACCCGCAAGTCCGCCTCCTCAAATACAAAGATGGAACTTTGGTGATCACAACACTTTGATCACCTAAAATCCTCTGATAACAAATATCCCTATAGGTAGATATAGCAATGGATAGCTCAAGTATTTGTGTGAGAAAACTATGATTGAAATGGTGGAGGAAAACTCAAGAATCACTTTTAAAACACTCTTGATAAACTCCCCTTTTAATTGAAAATATTAGCTCTAAAACAAGTGGAGAAAACTCTGAAATAGATGGGAGAAACTAGGTTTAAAACTCTCCTCAAATCTTGGCTAAAACAGCCCTCAAATGGGGTTTATATAGGCCCCAAGAAAATCTACCCGTTGGCAGCTGACAAGGCCCAGAATGGCCTTCCGGTCAATCGGCCGGTCAACCGGCCAACGGTCAAAAAACTGACCGTTGTGCCTTCCGGTCGACCGTCCGATTGACCGGGCCCTGAACCAGAGAGCAACGGCTCTCTGGCCGATCGACCGCCCGGTCGACCGGGGCAACCCGAGAGTGGGTTGCCTTCAGTCGGTCGACCGTTCGGTCGACCGGCCAACTGACACGGCCTAGTGCACATTCTTGTGCACGTCCAGTCGACCGCTCCAGTTGACCGGCTCCTGGTCCGGTGGACCGGTCGGTCGACCGCCAGAGCTTGGCAGGCAATTTTAGGGATTTAAAAGTTTGACTTTTTATTTAAAATAAAATCCCATAAATTTATGAAAAATCTACAAATATAGTTTCAGTGAAATACTTTGATAAACAAACATGTTTGAGTAAAATCAAGACATGTTACAATTAATTTGAACTATTTTTGTAACTTTGAAATTTTGATTAAAAACAAAAACTGTATTTTTCCAAATTGGTTTTTTCAAAACTTCTTCAAATACAAAAACAAGATATTTTAAACTCTTTTAAAGCATAGAGTGTATGGATATGATCCACTACACATAAATGATGAAATATCTATGTTTTTGACAATAAGCACTAAAACGGTTTTGGTTAAAGACATGTATATAATAAACTCCAAAAATCAAACCGGTATTTTTCCAAAATGAAAACTCTTTTGTATTTTTCCAAAATAAAAATTCTTTTATGAAAACACATCAAAATCAAGAGTTTGTGTGTATGGTATACTTGAGAAATCCACCAACTATTCTATCCTTTACATTTTAATCTAAAAACAAAATCTTATAAAAACAAATCTAGACACAAGTCTTCTTCTTGAAGTCTTCACTTGAAGTCTTCTCATCTTCTTGACTTGGTCCAAACTCGATCCAAAGAGCTAGACTCCTCTTGAGTATTTGATGTGGTCTTGATGCACAAGCTCTTAAATCAAACCGTGCTAGCTCCAAAACTTGACTTTAAATCTTTTGTTGAAGCTAAACACCAACTAAGATCTTGATCATAAATCTGAGACTAATTAAACACAAGATCATTAGTACTATAACTATATGAGTTGATCATCATCAAAACTAGAGTGATGGGCCTTTGGGCCAACAAAATCTTAACTAGGCGTTGAGAAGAACGGGCAAGTAGAGAAGTCGAGTAAAGTGCTGCATAACGATTGGACTAAGATCTGTATGTGTTAGATTATGACACTCACTCTTTTACTTAAAGACAGAACTACACCGTAACATGTATTTTATATTACATGTGCTTAGCGACGAAAATAAGGAAATGAAAGAATGATCCCTACTTCTTTATTTGTGTGAGTCCTTATGAATCAATATAATTGATCACACTTTTTTTCTGCCCTATGTGACTTTTAACTGTATTATAAAGTGGTGGTGCAGTCAATACTACTTGAATGTATTTTCAATGATCAAGATTGGTTCGGCCTAATGAAACATCATTGGGAAAGCAATTGTACCACAATTAAGTAATATGTGGGCGGAAGGAAGATTATTTAGTAACATATTCGTGTATTCGTGTCTTATGATTTACTGCTAGCAAGTTGTGTCATTGTAGGATTTGTAACACAACTGTAAATATAAAATAAAGAGGTATTTGACATAGTTTCAAATTGAGAGATTGAATGTACCAAATATGATGTGACTAAATGAGTTTGGGGCACAATGAGACTTTTTTTTAGAGATGTTCAATGTTGGTCTTATAAGATTTGGCATCATTCTCTCGAAATTTTCTTGCAGGTGGCTCCATGGTCGCACCGTTCATTTATCAAGTATGAATGGAATACTGTTTAATGGATTGAGGTGAGAATACATGTTATTGCTCACTATGTGCGAGTGACAGATGTAGGAATAAAAAAACCCCTGGATGGGTTGGGATTTATTGGGCCTTATAGTGGGCTAGACTCAATAAGAGAATATAAAAGATCTCATGAGAATAAGATAAAGATAATTTTTATTTGAAATTCAAATCAAGATTAATTTGGATCTTGATAGTTGTTGTTAGATTATAACTCTATCTCCTAAGATCTTATTGTTTGGAGAGGAGGATTACAACTCTATCTACTAACATCTTATTGGTTGGACATGAAAATTACAACTCTATCCCCTAATCACAATATAAACTCATGTGGACTAGAATGCAGGTCGAAATTTTTTCTTTCACAGAAGAAGTTTTTCTTCTACTAAAGAGTAAGAAGAATCATCATCTCTTTTCTCTCAATCACAAGGTGATTCTATTGGATACTTGAACTGTGAATTTAAGGGTGACTGTTCTTGAAACGTCTACCTAGAAGCAGGATTGAACCTACCACTACGACTGCTTCTAAGGTAATCCTAATCTCTCCTCTATGTTTCTGTTTTTGCTAAATTCTATATTTTGAACTGGCGACTACTAGATAACAAACCCAGTGTCTTACCGATCTGCCGCTCGTGTGGACATGGTATAGCAAGAGCTGCTATTGTATGTTTATAGATACTATAGCTTGATGGCTACTTGAAATGGAAAACTAAAAAAAAGGTATTGTCCCTCAAAAGTGGTTTGTTTTGAATTGGAAAAAAAGGTACACAGTCATGGAGAAGAGCTTCTTTAAAAAAAAAAAAAAAAGATGATTTACTCATTTGCTTCACACATTGATTTTTCCAAACAACTCATTGCAGGAACGCTTCTCTCATTGCTAGACAATCAAAAAGTTTTATGAAATTGATGAAGATGACTTAAATGTAACTACATAATTTTTTCAAATTTTCTTTTTTCTTTGATGGGCATTACATGTGTCCCAAAGTATGGCTAGAAATCATGCATAAGCACGTCAAGTCCATTTCGAACTAAACAAATCATGATAGTGGACTTCCATGTCAATCATAAGAAGCCAAATCATTCCATCTTGTCTTTTTGATAGAAAGTGTACAAATCTGTTTGTTTACGGTTCCTCACTCTTGGGAGCTTTGCAAGCTAGACTTGCCACTAGTGTAGATTGGTGCTTGAAAATTGAGTAGGTTTCCCTCACATTTCTCTTTTGGTTTGTGGCTATGAGATTTGGCTTTGGTCTTTGTAGCACTTTTGTTTTAAAGCCAAATTGTACCCCACAAATCTTTAGATGTTACTCTTTTCTTGTGTTTATGGATAAAAAAGTTTATCGAGATATTGTACATAAGTCTATCCATATTTTATAATGTAATGTTTATGTATCTTTACATATGCATAATCATATCGTAGAGACATCATTGCGGTTGGGCTCGAGCCCGGGCCCGGCTTGGGCTAGGACCACCAAGTCCAACAGAAGAATAATGAATATCAGGTGACATGAGAGATATTTTTTGTATCGGTCCCAATTTTGTAAACATAAGATTAGTTTAATAAATCCCAATTAAATCATGATCTCCTTCAATTCTTAAAAATTTATGCAGCACCCTCTTATATGTTGACTCTGCCATAATACAACACATCAGTTTTGGCGCACATGGCCTACTTATACTAAATAACAATTTCGGCCCGCACAGCCTACTTTTTTCATGTATGTATATACAATCAAAATCCGTAATCTCATCGTTTTGTTACATTCTTATACTCTTATTTATCTGCTTTTTATTCATAATTAGTGCTACTCGAATTTTTTCGATATTTTTGTGTGAAAGTTAGGTTTTGAATAATGAATAAAGAAACGAAGCCCGGAAGATGAATTTTTAGTAGCCCAAAGCTTAACTACGTCAACTCAGATCCAGATCTATATGAGAGCAAAACAAGCAGTTATAATTACAAGATTTACAGTCAAGATTCTACAATCAAGTAGTTGTAAGTACAAAATTTGCAGTCAAGATGTTATAATCAAGCAGTTGTAATTATAAGATTTGCAGTTAAGATTCCACAATCAAAGAGTTGTAACTTCTATGCAGTTAAGATCCTAATAATCAAGTTGTTGTAAGAATTGTAACAAAGTCTGAGTATAAATAGGGGATGAAAACTTAAAACTAATGATATCACTTGTATCCTCTAAAAGCCAAACTGAAAGCTTGCTGCTGTAACCAAGGAGTTTGGAGATCATTTGTAATAGAGCTAAGTATAAATAAAGTTGTTCTTTTCTTATGATATTTTCTTCTTCTTCTTCATTCTATTTCTTTTTTCTGCATCATAAGTAGTTAAATCTTAGAAAGTATCTAAGTTAGATGAAACTAGACTTATAATTTGTTAACTCATCTAGATCTATTTATTTTGTGTTTCAACAAAAATAAACACAAGATTATGCTAGGTCTAAAACAAGATAATTCTTAGATAATTAAGACTTTGATAGACTATATATTGTTAAATAAAAATCTATACTTAAGATTGTAAATCTATAGTTATCATGTTTAGATCTAACTAATTTTGATGTATATTTCTTATAGTTGTTGATTTAATCTAAATTGATAGGCTATTACATAATTATGTATAATCTATACTTTGAGGAAATAAATTGATAATTATAATGATGATTCTTACAGATATCTAGTTAGTTTTTTATGTTATTAATCTAGTGAATTCAAATTTAGATGCTTGTTCTTTCTCAGATTATTAGAAATCTTTAAAATGACAAACTTCCTTCTCTTTGTTTCTCAATTCACCTATAGGATTATTAAAGCAGAGATAACCATCTTCATGGAAGATTCAACACGCAAAGTATTACTATTAAACACCGTACGCTTGCGGTAACATTAAAATTCACATCAATTTTGGCGTTGTTGCCGAGGAAGACAGAGTTTTCTTTAGTTTTTTATTCTTTTTACCATATTAATTTGTTTGTTCAGTGTTTCAGAAATTGGAGTACAGGATCTAAGAGTGCAGGAAGCTTTATGGAGACAGGTTAAGCAGACTAGAGGAAATCGGGATCAAAAATCTAAAGTTAGACCGTCAAATAGCGACCTAGACAGTCACCCAGCGACTCAGGTAAGTTTTCTTAACTCAGTTTTTTTCTTGACTCTATATTTATTATTCTTGATTCACTATATCTCTTCTAACAATGATAAAAAGATTAAAAAATAAAAAATTTAGGTAGATCAAAAAATATAAACTTCATATAGGGCATTCTTATTTATATTATGTTGGTGATTGCTGGAGTAAACTACGTTCCTTATAACTTTGCATTCATATAGAACAAAAATCAGAAATGGTTGCAACATTAATATTTTGTACATTTCATATCTAATTGATTTAAGGGCAAAACCCTTTAATCAAGATAAGATAGGTATTTCATCTCCATTTCTTAACCCAAATTCACTTTCTTCATCAACATTAGACCAAGTCTAAATACAATCAGTTAGACATTGACCCCTAAGGATCTCAAGCTCAATAGGACAAAAATGTTAGAGGGTGAGTCGTTCATTTGGAATCTCAGTTTAATTGGTGAGAAAGGTGTTCTGAAAGGTGGTTACTTAATTAGATCTGTTGCAAAATGGACAACCTCCCACCTAATTTTCGCTGACCTGGCCAGCTGGATTAGTTAATTTTGAATTTAATAAGCCTAACAATCGACTTGGAACAGTTAGGAGTTGTCTAGTGGTGTTTTAGGATTGCCCTAATTCGTAGGACTTAGTTGTTTTGATTTGTTTAGTTAGGATTTTTTTAATATTTTTATCCTTTTATTCTCATCCCTTAGACTTCTCACCTCTTAGGTCTTTTTTCCCTTCTAACTCAGTTTGTGTCACTGGTGTATGTCAGTTTGGAATAGTGATTCAAAAGATCGGTTAGTCAGTTTCAATCTATCATTCCAATCATGACTAACCCGGTTTTCACACTGGTCCTTTTGGATCGATGTTATCCTCCAAGATCTTTCAATCTCTTATGCATTAAACTTCTGGTCGCTAGTGTGAATAATTATAAACTCAAGCCACAATTCATTAGTATGCTTCAAGTTCTTCCTAATTCGCTAGCTTAGATTCTGAAGTCTACATATTCATTAGTGAATTTGAGAAAGTATGCATCATGATGAAAATTTCACAACTTAGCGATGATGTAATTAGACCTAGATTCATTCCCTTTTCTCTAAAAGACAATGCTAAGAAATGCTTATATGGTACCCACTAACTCGATTTCCAAGTGGGATGAATTTGTTAAGACCTTCTTTAGTAAATTTTATCCCATGATAAACAGCCAAGATAAGAAAGCAATTAACCAACTCTAAAAAGTAGGAGGTGAACTTTTCAAGAAGTATCTTTAAAGGTTTAAGAAACCTACTTGCTCAATATCTTCATCACGCCATTAAAAAATGACGAGTATGTCAAATTATCTATGAGGTGTTAGATTATACATCTATAGCCTTACTAGAATCCATGTGTCGAGAAGACTTCATAAGAAAGATGGAGAAAGAGGCATGAAAATTCTTGGAAGAGCTTTCCGAGAAGACCATGCAACGAGAAAATTTCAACGAGGAAACCCTCCACATCGAACCCACCATCAAAGGCAACATCCATTTTATAGAAATATCCATAGCCACCAAAGCCAAGATAGCTACCTTGATGATAGAATAAAAGCCCTAGAAGTCAAGGGTCCTTCCCATATCAACCAAGTTAATAAAATTTTCGCATCCAGTTGTCTTAACTGTTAAGCTCCAAATCATGTGTTGGAGGAATGCCCATTGTCAGAAAATCCACGAGTACAAAATCATGATCAAATTATGCTGCTGCTTTTCAACATCTTAGGAATGATCCCTGTACCTCAACCTACAATCCGAGGTGGATGAATCATCTGTTGGCCCAGAGGCCTTTCACCGATGATGACTAACTTATGAAGGTTAGTTTATTAATGATCTCGTGTTTAATAAGTTTCAGATGTTGATCAAAATCTCAGTAGGTGATTAGCTTCAATAAAGGATTCAAATCAAGTTTTAGAGCTAACACATTATGATTCAAGAGCTCGCGCATCAAGATCGCATCTAGCACTCGGAAGGAGTCAAACTCATTTGGATTGAGTCGTCTTGGAGATGAAGATCGACGAGAAAACCTCAGTTTGTTTAGTTTGTTTTATTTAGATCTTGTGTAAGATTGATTCGTCTTGTTATGCTCAAATTCACACACACACACACACACACACACACAAGTTAAAATAATTTTTGGTTTCAGTTTAACCGGTTTTGAATTTTTAAGAACATATCTATAGTTTTCATGAATAGATAGAATCAAAACAAGTTTACTTGATTATATGCATGTTGGATTTCATCAATATATATTGATGATTCATATGTATATCTAGTTCATGGTTTCAAGTTTTGTTTTTAACAAAACATAGTTTTGGGATTTCATGTCAAAAACATAGATATTTCCTTTATATGTGTAACGGATTCTATCCATGCACATCATTCTTCAAATGTTGTTTAATATCATGTTTTTGTATCTATACTAGTTTTGGAGAAATCGGATTTTCATTTTAAAGTTTGGTTTATGAAAATTACGGTTTCCGGTTTAAAGCTAAATTTCAATATCACAAAAATAGTTCAAATTGTTTGAAATATGTGTTGAATTTTGTCACACATATTTGTTCTTCGAATATTTATAAGAACTTATTTTTATAGATTTTATGATATTTTATGGGTATTTAAAAGCCCAAGTTTCAAAACCCTAAAACCCAGCCTCAGACCACCGGCGGTCGACCGACCGGTCGACCGGACCAGATCTCGGTCGACCGGGCTGTCGACCGATGTACACAAGACGTGCACAAGGCTCTGACCATTGAGCCGGTTGACCATGCAGTCGGCCGATCCAGAGAGCTTGCTCTCTGGATCTGGCCCCGGTCGACCGACTAGAGAGTTCACTCTCTGGTTCTGGCCTCAGTCGACCAGGCGGTTGACCAACAGGCAACTTGCCTTGGGGCGGTCGACCAGCCAGTTGACCGATAACCCTAACGGTCAGAAATCTGATCGTTGGCTGGTCGACCGGGCGGTCGATCGACAGGCCATCTGGGCTTGTTCTGGACCCCAACGACTAGTTTTCAAGACCCAATAAATATGGGTCCTTGAGGGCTGTTTTCACCAATATTTTGAAGAGCAATTTTTTCACCTTCTCTAGTTTTTTAACAAAGTTTTCAAAAAGAAGTTTTAGTGCCAAAACTCTTATCTTTAGTTGTTTCAGTTTTTAGAAAATCAAAAGAAAACAAGTTTGGGAATTTCATTTTGATCTTCATTTTCATATCTATTTAGAAGTTTTTCTCAAGTATTTTCTTTATTATTTTTTTGAAAATACTTTATTTTCTCACATACTTTAGCTATCATCTCAAATCTATCTTTGGGATCTTTGTATTGTGAGAAAAATTGTTTGTGATCCTTTGAGATCACCAAGAGAGAGTTTGTGATCATTGGATCATCAAGTTGTAAACCTTTTCTTTGGGTTAGTGACCACCTCTTCTGTAGAGGCTTGTGTTTGAGAGAGGAGTTGGGTATTCCTAGTGTAGAATTGCAATTCTTCAGTAGAGGTCCCTTTGAGGAAGGTCCTGTGTGGATGTAGTGGAACCCTTCTGTGTGTAGGCGGAGACGTAGAGCAGCGGCTCAAACCTTGAAACATATCTTGGTGTTTGTGTTTGATCCACTATCTCTCAACTCTATCTCTCTTATATCTTATATTGCTTTACATTATTCATATTCATATGTTAGATATAGTTTGTATGTGCCCCACACTTGTGTTCAACCAAGAGAGCTCATTAAAGCACCTCAACTCTTATTCTAGAGGAATTTAGAGGAGTAGCTCCAGAGCCCTTCACAGGAAACTCGGACTCACTCTTGGTTACACATTGTGTATTTGCAAATTAGTTTTTAATTCCGCATCATTTTTCCTAGATTAGCTAGTATATCTATTCACCCCTTTAGGTGTATTTCAATTGGTATCAGAGCCTACGCTCCTGATATTCGGTTTAACCACCTAGGAGTGAGATTCTTGGATAACTAATCTAGATTTGCATTTGCACACATATTGTTTATACACTTATGGATTTTCTTGCCCCTCCTATGTAAGATGTTTCCAATATCGATATGTGAAAGTTTAAGATGAGTGCATATCTTAAAGCCCTAGGAATGCATCTTTATCTTGCCACTATCAAGAAATCCTATCTTGGTAATGAAAAGTATATTGAGGCTAATCTACAAGCCTTAGAGGCACTTAAGCACACACTAAGTAAAGATGATCTTTCTATTGTTTCTCATTGTGATTATGCTTTTGCAGTGTGGAACACATTGACTTCTTTCAAGATACAAACGACACATGTTTTGAAAAAGGAATCTAGTGGAGATAAGTTCGACCAAGCTTTATTCATTGTCCAAGGGATTGACTCCCTTGAGGTAATTTTGGACACTCAACTAGATGAGTGTGCTAGTTCTTCATGTAATGATAATGTTATGGATACCCATGCTTTAAATGAAGAAATTTCCTTTTTTTGTGAAAACTTACTTTCAAAGTATAAAGATTTGAAAAGCAAGAGGTTTGAATTAAAAAAAAATTATTTTCTAAACTAAACATGATTTTACAAGAGAGGGTTGAGATTTCAAATGAAAGGGATTCATTAAAAACCCAACTTAACCTTGTCTTAAAAGAAAATGTGTTTTTAAAGAATAAAAATGGTTTTGATCATGTTTTGAAGAAAAATGAGATTTTGTCTTCAAAACTTGATTTTGTTTTAAAATAAAATGATTCTTTAAAAAACAAAATTATTTTAATCTCAAAAGAACTAGATTTAGTTTCAAAGAAAAATATTTCTTTGAAAAATGATTTTGATTCCCATGTTTGTCATGCTACTATAAATTCATCTCTATTGATAAACATGTTGCATGCTCCACTTTTTCTTCAAACATTAAAAATGATATTTGTATTTTGAAGAAGAGTATGAATTATTTGGGCTCCACTTTAAGCCATCGTGTCATGAACTACACACGGTTGGAATCCATGTTTCAGAAGAAACACGCTCCTCACATGCATGCACACAAACCACGGCATACACATGCTCATTATGCTCACACACATGATTTGTATGCTAATGTGTACATTTGTACACATTGTAGACGTATGAGCCACCTTGCAAAGTTTTGTTATGATAGAATATATAATTCAAATTTTGCAAATAGATTTGTTTGGGTTAGGAAATGTGCTAACCCCCTTGGACCCAAAAAGAAAGTGTGGGTACTAAAAGCCACTCCTATTGTATTTAATGTAGGTGTGGGCTCTCACTTGACGTGAGAGTAGTGGTGTCTTGATGGTGGATACTATCCGAGCCTAAAGATCATATTTATGAATGCATCACTTTCAAGGGATGTTTAGTAGAAGGACCACCATGCTTTGGAGACCTAGAGATTGGTTCATTGATTTTAGTAACTATCTTTAATTCCTATTTTGTATACATGCTTTTATATTATTGATTTTTAGCATGTCATATTTCAATGCTCATTATGTTAAATGCAATGTAAATTAGACATGTGATATACATAGATAACTCTTTGAGATACACCCATGTTCATATGAATTTACATCTGTTGTGTTCTTACTATAGTTTAGCTATTGTGTATATCTTAGTTCTAAAACACGTGCATTTAACCTAATAATCATGTTTTGTTTATGCTTTTGCACTTCATGTTTGATTATTTGTTTAAATGTAGTTGTTATTAAAACTTGTGTTTATACTTGTACAACTAGTGAGCCACAATTGATTATCATATGTTTGCACTTTATTGCTGATTTGTACCCATTAGATATACCTTTATAACCTTGTTTTGACGATCCTTGCATCTTAACTTGTATTCCCATGTTTTCATAAAAATGTGTTTAGCTTCATGTATATGTCAATTTGTTCTATAACTAATAGATATACATCTATATCCTAGAGTTACTTGCCTTCATGCAATATTCTTTTATGGGCTCGTTTATGTTTGAGATATGTATATATATTTTTAGTTTCGACAAAACATACATATACCTTAAGCTTGTTTAATTTTAATGAAAAATAAAATTTTATGATTTTCATATATTTTGATGATTTGAGCTTTATTGATTATTTTCATGATTTTTTTGATTACATGATCTTTGTACACTCTATATCTTTTGTTTACTCATGATTTTTGATTCATGATCTTATATGAGCTTTATCAATTTTTGAGTGTCGATTCTCATATAGTTTTCATATATTATGGAATATATATATATATGTTTTATTCCTTATTTGAAGGACTTCGTACTAGTTTTCAAAACTATCATAAAACTAGTTTCATATTCTTCAATTTGGCAGTAATTTTCAAATATGTTAATATTCTTAAATCACATTTTTAAAAACCCCTACCACCTAAGGGCAGTTGGGCGACCATACCTTATATGCCTTAATGACTATCTTTTACCATGTGCATGAATAGGGTGATAATTATGAGTTATACACATGATCTTCATGGAATTTTATTTTTGTATACTCATATGTGTTTTCTATATATGTATGCACCAAATTTCAAGTGATATTTTCATACTTACATATATATGATTTTTATAGTGCTTATTTTACAATGTCTTTACACATTTTTAAAGTACAAAAGGTTTATGCTAAGTTTAATTTAATTCTAAATATTTATTGGTATCTCTATAAGTTTATGCATTAATTTCAATTGAAATTTTTTTATATCAAAATGCACTTCTTGTTTCACTTACATTAGTATCAAAATGTACTTAATTATGAGATATACATCATTTTTAATGAAAATTAATTTTGTATAATCAAGTTTTTTGTTTTGTATGGATCATATCTAAATTGTTTTACTTCGATTCATACATATAAATATTTTTCTTGTGCTTTAAACATAAATATCATACATTTTTAGCACAAATTAATTCTTTCTAAGCTTGATTTAGTCCTTAATGTCAATTGTTTTTCAATTAGTATCATATACAAGCTTATGCATTATTTATATTGGTATTTCATAAAGGGGGAGAAAAATTCTTATTTTATCTTTTAATTGGTTTTATTTTCAATTCGTATCTTATTCCCACTATTTATGATGAAAAAATACTTTATTTTGGTATATGCTAACATTTCAATATTGATATCAATAGTCTTAAATTGGTAATATTCTAAATTTGGTATCTTTATTGTAAAATAATTTTAGCGTTTACATAAAAAAATTAGTTTTTACTTTCAATTGGTATCATGCCTTTCATTGGTATCAATTGGTAAAAAATTGTTTAATTTTCAATTAGTAAAAATATTGTTTTACTTTTAATTAGTTTCTTTCAATTGATTGTTTATTATTGATATCAAAATTTTGTTTCAAAATATGTTTTGTTGTATTATTTGATTGTCTTCACCCCTTTGTTGATGAGTGACAAAAAGGGGGAGAAAAATTTAAGTTAATATATGCATGTTTCATTAAGTGTTTATGCTTATATATATATATATATATATATATATATATATATATATATATATATATATATATATATATATATATATATATATATATTTCTTGTTTTTATTTGGTGCCTTGAGCTGCATTGCATATCTTTATATATTTATTGATTATGCATAAGTTAACGGGGAGCTTCTATGAAGCTTAATCTTAATCAATACATATATAACCTTATAAGTTTTATCATCATAAAAAAGGGAGAGATTGTTGGCCCAGAGGCCTTTCACCTTAGTTTTGATGATGACTAGCTTATGAAGGTTAGTTTACTAATGATCTTATGTTTCATAAGTTTCAGATATTGATCAAGATCTTAGTAGGTGATTCGCTTCAACAAAGAATTCAAGTCAAGTTTTGGAGCTAACACATGATGATTTAAGAGCCCGTGCATCAAGATCGCACTAGACTCAGAAGGAGTCAAACTCATTTGGATCGAGTTTGGATCAAGTCATCTTGGAGAAGAAGATCGACGAGAAAACCTCGGTTTGTTTAGTTTGTTTTATTTAGATCTTGTATAAGATTGATTAGTCTTGATATGCTCATGTTCACACACACACAAAAGTTAAAATAGTTTTTTGGTTTCAGTTTAACCGGTTATAGATTTTTAAGACCATATATTTAGTTTTCATGAATAGATAGAATCAAAACAAGTTTACTTGGTTATATATATATTGGATTTCATCCATATACATTGATGATTCATAATGTTTAGAAACTTACTTTGATGGATATCTAGTTCATGGTTTCAAGTTTTGTTTTTAACAAAACATAGTTTTGGGATTTTATGTCAAAAACATAAATATTTCCTTTATATGTATATTGGATTTTATCCATGCACATCATTCTTCAAATATTGTATAATATCATATTTTTGTATCTATACTAGTTTTGGAGAAATCGGTTTTAATTTCAAAGTTTGATTTATGAAAAATACGTTTTCCGGTTTAAAACTAAATTTCAATATCACAAAAATAGTTCAAATTGTTTGAAATATGTGTTGAATTTTAGTCGCACATATTTGTTCTTCAAATATTTATAAGAACTTATTTTTTTAGATTTTATGGGTATTTAAAAAATTAAGTTTCAAAACCCTAAAACCCAGCCTAAGACCACTGGCGGTCGACCGATTGGTCGACCGGACTAGATATCGGTCGACTGGGCGGTCGACTGATGTGCACAAGACGTGCACACGACTCTGGCCATTGGGCCGGTCGACCGTACGGTCGACCGACCAGAGAGTTCACTCTCTGGTTCTGGCCTCGGTCGACCGACAGGCAACTTGCCTTGGGGCGGTCGACCGATAACCCCAACGGTCAGAGATCTGACCGTTGGCCGGTCGACCAGGCGGTTGACCGACAGGCCATTCTGGGCCTGTTCTGAACCCAAACGGCTAGATTTTCAAGACCCTATAAATATGGGTCCTTGAGGGCTGTTTTCACTAAGATTTTAAAGAGCAATTTTTCTCATCTTCTCTAGTATTTTTAACAAAGTTTTCAAAAAAGTTTTAGTGCCAAAACTCTTATCTTTATTTGTTTCAAAGTTTTAGAAAATCAAACGAAAACAAGTCTTTGGAATTTAGTTTTGATCCTCATTTTCACATCTATTTAGAAGTTTTTTTCCAAGTGTTTTCTTTGTTGTTTCTTTTTTAAAATACTTTATTTTCTCACATACTTGAGCTATCATCTCAAATCTATCTTTACAATCTTTGTATTGTGAGAAAAATTGTTTGTAATCCTTTGAGATCACCAAGAGAGAATTTGTGATCATTGGATCACCAAGTTGTAAACCTTTTCTTTGCTCTGGGTTAGTGCCCACCTCTTGTGTGAAGGGTTGTGTTTGAGAGAGGAGTTGTGTATTCCAGTGTAGAATTGTAATTTCTCAGTGGAGGTCCCTTTATGGAAGGACCTATGTGGACTAGTGAAAACCTTCTGTGTGAAGGCGAGGACGTAAAGCAGTGGCTCGAACCTCGAAACATATCTTGGTGTTTGCGTTTGATCTACTATCTCTCAACTCTATCTCTCATATATCTTGCATTGTTTTACATTGTTCATATTCATATACTAGATATAGTTTGTGTGTGCCCACACTTGTGTTCAACCAAGAGAGCTTATTAAAGCACATAAACTCTTATTTTAGAGGAATCGAGAGGATTAGCTCCAAAGCCCTTCACGGAAAATTCAGACTCACTCTTGGTTACATGTTATGTGTTTGCAAATTAGTTTTAATTCGGCATCATTTGTCTGTATTTCATCATCCTCACTTTCTTGGAAACAATGGGCATATCAAAGAGGTCCAACTTCCAATTCGAATGATCCATTTGGATAATAATTTTCAAAGGCTAACACGGGTCCATACCAAACTCAAATTCATACTCTTTTATGAATCCACAATCTAATCCATCCTCTTAGAATCCATCTTTCACCACAAATCCACCATCCCCCCGTCGGATTTTAGTAATGATCAAGAGAGAAGGTTTAGCACCCTAAAGAAAGAGTTAGAAGCTTTGATCAAATCTTTCACTCAAACATCTAAACACCTTCATGCAAACTTCGTGGCAGTTGCTCAATGTCAATTCTCAAGCCATAACCCGATTAGAAATGCAAGTAACTCAGTTAGCTAGTGTGATTTGTAAGAGAGAATGGAATTTTTTCTAGTCAACCTATCATAAATCCAAATGATACTAAACCAAATCACACTAATTCAGCTCATATGAACGCGATCCACACCTTGAGATCCAAAAGGCAAGTTGACAACCAATTTGTCCGGCCCTCAATCTACCACATCACCTTCTGTATCTAATCATCATCTTATCTCTTAGATGACTCTACGAAAACTGAATCTGAACCGAATGTCAATGAGTTTACAAACAATCCAAGAACTTCATTTCCAAATAGACTCGAGAAACAATTTACTTAAATGGAGAAGACTTTGGGGTCTTCAAGTAAGTCAAAGTCAACATCTCCCTTATTCATGCAATCCAGTAAGTATCGTCTTATGCCAAATTTTCAAAGGACATTTGCATTAAGAAGAGAGCCATTAATGTACCTAAGAAAGTCTTTTTGGTAGCCAACATTAGTGAGATCCTTTCAAACTCTATGTCCTTGAAATATAAGGACCTCAATTATCCTATTATCTCATGTACAATATGAAATACGATCATCGATAAGCATTGCAGACTTATGTGCAAGTGTGAACTTCATGTGTATGTGAGTTGAAACCTAGCAAAGTCACCCTTAATTGATAGATAGGTCAGTCAAAATTCTTAGGGAGAGGCAAAGGACATGCTCATTATAGTTGGTAAATTCATCTTCCAGTGAATTTTATTGTTCTAGAAACAGAACCTGTTAGGAACCCTCGAGGCTAGATTCTCGTGGTCCTAGGTAGATGATTCCTAACCACATTTAATGCTTTGATCAACTGTCGTAGTGGTCTAATGAGACTAACATTTTGAGAATATGATAGTCGATTTGAACATTTTCAATCTAAGGAGACAACTGAGTGATCCATCCACCGAACTCCTAGATGTCAACCTAATCCAAGAATTGCCTAGTGAATATTTTGAGAATGAATACATAGAGTCAAATTTTGGTTACATCGACCAAAGTATTGAGAAATTTTTTGATGAAGTGATCGTGCTACTTGATGAGTTGGATCAAATGACTAACAATTTTTCATCCTAACATTTTGGGAATATGATAGTCGATTTGAACATTTTCAATCTAAGGAGACAACTGAGTGATCCATCCACCTAACTCCTTGATGTCAACCTAATCCAAGGATTGCCTTGTGAATATTTTGAGGATGAATACATAGAGTCAAATTTTGGTTACATTGACCAAAGTTTTGAGAAAATTTTTGATTAAGAGATCGTGCTACTTGATGAGTTGGATCAAATGACTAACAATTTGTCGTCCACACGATGGGAACCTTATTCCGAACCATTGAGTGTTGAGCCAAGATCCCAATTGCTTTCATCCACTGAGGAACCACCTAAGTTAGAGCTTAAGCCTTTACCCAGACATCGTAAGTATGCCAACTTAGGTGCCAACAAAACACTTTCTATCATCATTGAGGTCGAACTAACCAAGAGTCAGGAAGAAGCCCTCCTATCTATTTTTAGAGAGAATAGGGAGGTCAATGGATGAACCATCACTGATATTAAATGAATTAGTCTAACAATTATTCAACATCAAATCTATTTGATAGAGGAAGACAAACATGCTAAGGATCCCTATCATAGGTTAAATTCGGTCATAAAAGAAGTGATTAGAAAAGACAAATTGAAGTGTCTTGACAATGAGATCATCTATCTCATTTCTGATAGCTCTTGGATCAGCCCAGTCTAAGTTGCACCTAAAAAGTCTGGGATCACCGTGATCTAAAATGACGCCAACGAGTTAGTCCCCTTCATATTAGCTAGCAAGTCTGCATCGGCTACAGGAAACTTAATGCCACAACAAGAAAAGACCATTTTTCGTTACCTTTCATCGATCAAATGCTTGAACATCTAGCCGGATATGAGGACAATATGTTTTCTTCATGGGTTACGGCTGCAATCAAGTTTCAGTCACTCCAGAAGATCAGGAGAATGCCACACTCACTCCTTTTAGAACATTTGTCTATTGTTACATGTCCTTTGGTTGTGCAATGCGCCCATAATGTTTCCATGTTGCATGGTCAGTATATTTTTCGATATGGTGGAGAAATTTTTGAAAATTTTCATGGATAACTTGTCATTTTCGGTGAAATTTTTTCAGAGTGTTTGCACCATCACAATTTGATCCTTGCGCGGTGTAGGGAGAAGAATCTAACTCTCAGTTGGGAGAAGTGTCATTTCATGGTCAAATATGGCATTTTCTTAGTACATGTCATTTTGAAGAAAGAGATTGAGGTTGACAAAGCAATCGATTTGATAGCCAATCTTCCATCTCCCAAGTAGGTCAACGACATTAGGTCATTCCTAGGGCAAGCCAGTTTCTATAGACGTTTCATCAAAGAGCAAGATTACCAGACCCTTAACAATTCTTCTTGCTAAGGATGTACCTTTTGACTTCACTCTGGAATGCTTTAAGACATTCGAGCTCTTGAAGAAGGAGCTAACATTGACTCCTATCATTCATGCACAAGATTAGAGCCAACTTTTTGAACTTATGTGTGATGCGTCCGATTATGCGATTGGTACAGTCTTAGGTCAAGGATTCGATAAACAACCTCATGTGATCTACTATGCTAATTGGACACTTAACGATGCACAACTGAATTACTCCACCATAGAGAAAAAATTCTTAGAGGTAATATTTGCACTCGAGAAGTTTAGATCCTACTTAATTCTCACCAATTACCATTTACACCGATCATACTGCACTTAAACACCATTTGGCCAAGAAAAATGTCAAGGCATGACTCATTAGATGGATACTATTGCTTCAAGAGTTTGATCTACAAATTCACGATAAGAAAGGATATGACAATTTGGTAGACGATCACTTGTCTCGATTATCCAATGCACCATCTTTCGAGATTTGGGTAAATGGTTATTTTTCGGATGAACAACTCCTTGCTATCTTGACGGAGCCATGGTTCGCCGACATTGTGAACTTTCTTGTGACTAAAGAGACATCTTCAAATTGGTCAAAATAGAATAAGTACCAATTTCTTTCCGAAAAGAAATACTTTTATTGGGATGATCCTACCCTTTTAAGGACTGTCATGATCAAATCTTTAGGAGATGTGTTTCCGACAAAAAGACTAGAATTATCCTTTTGTTCTGTCATGATCATACCTATGGGGACACTTTGATCCCAAAAAGATGACAGGAAAAGTTCTACAGTGTGGATTTTATTAGCCTAATATTTTCAAAAATGTCTATGAGTTTTGCAAGTATTGTGATTGTTGTCAACAATTAGGTCGACTCACTAGGAGAAACATGATGCCATTATAACAGATTTTGGTAGTCAAACTTTTTGATTTGTAGGGCATTGATTTCATAAAATCCTTCCCAATTTTTTTTTAGAATTTGTTCATACAAGTGGAAGTTGATTACACATCCAAATGGGTAAAAGTTGTGCCAAGTAAAATAAATCACAACAAGATTATTGTCAAGTTTTTCAAAGAAAATACCTTCACACAATTCAGTGCACAAGCCATCATAAGTGATAATGATATATACTTTTGCAATCGTTCTTTTGAGGCTTTGATGCGGAAGTACTCCATCACTCACAAGTTATCCATTTCTTACCTTACCATCCTCAAACAAGTGTGCAAGTTGAAGTCAAAAATAGGCAAGTGAAGCAAATTTTAGAGAAAACTATCAATCAAAATCAAAAGGATTGATCCTTAAAATTAGTAGATGCCTTGTGAGCCTACCGAGCTGCTTTTCAAGAATAATCTTGAAATGTTTCCTTATAGGCTTGAATTTGGGAAAGCTTGTCACTTACCCATTGAGTTAGAATACCGACCCATGTGGGCAATCAAACAATTAAACTTTGTATTATATCCCGCTTCCCAAAATACGCTGGAGAGAAACGCGACGAGAGTCGGCAACGCATATACGAAAGAAAAATACCCCACGTATACGTGCTAAGCCTTAAGTGACCCGAACAAGTTAGACAAATCTACTATAATAAATTATTATCACTATAATAGCACATATAACCATCCAAAACAAATGAATAAAAAATGGAATAAGCAATGAGTCTGATATACAAGAATCAAAAGAAACGATAGGAATAAAAGAAAGGCAAGAATATCGATAAGTAACAGATGAAAACTCTAAGCTCCTTATGACGCATACGATCTCATCGAATACCTGATCAATATAACAAAGTATCCTATATCTGAATGCGCAAATCTATGAGAGTCAGAAAACTCCCAATGAGTGTGTAAGATGAAGGAATGGTGCATGTGCATAATACGTGTATACAATAATAACATGTCTAAAACTGTAAATAGAAGATAACTGAATCATACCATGAATAAATATGTAAATAAAAGATAACTATTACCACTGTAAAATAAATGACTTAGACTCAACTGTGTAACCTAGATATATCTCTAATCCGGTTGGTTATTATTAACCTAACTAATATGGTACTTAGCAGTGTCCCCATACTACAGCCATTTTCTCACATATCAATAAACGTTATTGTTATTGTAACTGCCTACCAATATAATGCGTATATTTTGAAAGGGTACCGTGCATGCCCGGTACCACGGTCAACACCCTAGCATTGAACCAAAACGGACCGCAAGGCCCAAATAACTGAAGACCATAACCCCCACACAAAAAAATAACTGAATGTTGCGTAATTCGGGCAAAGCCCTAATAACTGACAACTGAATAATAAGGTAGCCAATACTACCTTGGTTCAACCTACAACCTGGTATACCATCACAAGCCCTTTCAAAATACACGACATGCATTATCAGGTAATTATTCCTTTTCTTTAAATTATGATGTCTTTTATTAACAGGCAAATACTATATATTATTATGTAATAGTAACCAATATCTCCAACAACTGCTGATGTCAATAATAAATGATATATGATAACTGACAACTAGTATCTGATAACTGAATGACATCTGATGGAAAATACTAGAGATAAATAGTCACTAATCACAAAGGTGTCGCTAATCACTAATAACTGATACAGATATCTGCCAACTATTATAAACTCTGAACATATCATATGATCACCGATATCAACTAGATCATTATCACAATATATCTATATCCATAACCGATTAACTGCAATAATTAGAAACCAATAATGAAGTGCAGTCTACTGACTATCCTCGAGATTAGCTAAATCAACGGATATCGTAATCACAACTAAAGAGTAAAACATCCTCGAACAACATGTAAGCTAGATTTGTCTTTACATCTAATACTCAACTTCAAAAGTGAATCATCAATACTCAGGCAACCTAACAAGTGGGTGAATCCAGAAATAATTGCTCCTAACAGTCCAAAATCAGTCTCATCGTACACATCAGAATCAAGGGTAACATATTCACACATCTAATCATAATCCAACCATTATGCTTCTGATCTAAATATCAATCAAGAATCCAATAAAAAAATATAAGTCTTAGATCAACTCCAACTCTAAATAAGTTCATATACAGATCCAAGTACCAAGAAAATCAGTTCACTACTAAGGTAACATCATGCTTAATACATCCTCAATATCTAAATGAACTCTTATCTGATTTGTCACCAAATGAAGGAATATCAAGTCTAATAAGTAATTCTCATAAAATATAAATTTTTAACTTCAATCACGAACCAATCAATCTCAAAATCAATCAAATTATATTCTAGGATTTATCGCAGCTAGGTCTGAATCTAAAGTAGTAAACAACTACACATGAAATGATGCAGATCAACGCTCAAATAAACTATATAAATAAAGTGAACACTAATTGATATCACATGAAATGATACGGATAATCATACAATTGAAATAAACCAAACGCTCACGTAAAATGATGCAAGTAAACACACAATACCCACTGGCATCAGTAAATAAGTAATAATACAAAAGCAAACACTCACAATAATCTATAATAATAAAATGTACCAATATAATAAACTAACAAATTAAACACTCACTAACAATGATAAATGAATAACAATACAAAAGTAAACACTCAAATAAAATGAGGTAGTTCTACGCCTGAATCGTTATCTGGTCTGCACTACATGAACCTGTCTAGATCTCCGACTTATCTCGTGTGTCGGTCTTCGAATCTCCTAGTGTATCGATACTTTGTGAACACAAATCCGAGTCTCTGTTACCGGGTTCGGATCGTACAAACAAGTCCGATCGACACATATGCAATACACAACATACATATGCATGTACTCACACGAATACACACACACACACACACACACTGATACACACACTCGTACATATATGCATATATGCACACAAGCATTCAACTACACATACACAATACATACGCATGCCCTCACCCAAACACACACGCACACAACCACACATAATTACACACACATACGTGCACATACACACACTTGCATATAAACACACACATAAACACACACTCACCCAACACACAATACATACATACTGCACACAAACAACAGGTAGAGAGAGAAAGAGAAATAAAGATTAAGAGAGGGAGGAGCTCACGAATGGGTGTAGGGGGAGATGGTCGCTGATGATGGCCCGCAGAGGAGGCGGAGAGTGACCGGCTAATTAGGAGGCAGCGTAGGTGATGCCTCGTAGGCCACAGTAGGGTCCGATGGGAGGAAGGAAGGAGGTGGATCTCGGGGATAACAACGACGGGGGAGGAGGGTGGCCTGCTATGTAAGGGTGATGGCCAAGAAGGGGGTGCGCTCGGGTGAAGATGGAGAGACCGACAACTCGGGGTGTTGCGGGCTCCGACGAGGTGGAGGAGTACAGTCGGCCATGGGTGATGTGCTTGGGGAGATGGAGAATGACATGGGGGTGGATGCAATGGAGGTAGGCTGCATGGAGTTGCGGCAAGGGAAGAAGCAGGGTGGAGGCTCATAGAGGTCGGCCATGGACAGGTGTGGGATGATGAAGTTGGTGGTGGTGGTATCGAGGAGGGAAGAAGGTGTTGTGCATAACGTCAGGGGGAAGATGGAAAAGAAGATTAGGGTTAGAGTTTAGAATTAGGATTAGGGTATAGATTAGATGGGTATATATAGTGGAGTATTCGGTAGTGGGTTTGGGTATGAGTTAATGGGTTATAGGAGTTGGGTTAATGCTAATGGGTTAAGATAATGGATTAATGGGTTAGTAATAAATAATAATAATATCAACAATAATTAATTAACAACAACAAAACTAATGACACATGATATAATAATAGATAATAATAATTAATCTCAACTAGTAAAATAATTACTATCAAATAATATTATTATTAATTAACAATACCAATAACAATAATAATAACAACTAATATTAATAATAGTAATTAATAATAACAACAAAATTAACAACAACAATAATAAATACTAATAATAATTAACAATAACCATAATAACAACAAAATAATATTAATATTATTAGTAATAATAACTTTAATAATATTAATAATAAATAATCATAATCATAATGAAATAATAATAGTAACAACCACTACTAATAATACCAATTAATAATAGGAATAGTAATAGAAATAATAGGAATAAGTAATTAAAAATGTTAATAAATAACAATAGTAAATATAAAGCCAAATTACCATTTAATACTCAAATATAATTTGCGTATTTAATAATAATGATAAGTCATAAATAAAGCTAAATAATAATAATAATAATAAAATAATAAGTAAAGCAAAATAAATACTTAAAAAATAAAAATACAGTATATTAACTAGGGATATTACACTTTGACTTAGACATGGCTGAAGAATATAGGAAACTCCAACTCAATGAGTTGGAAGAGATTAAAATGATATTTATGAAAATGTTAAAATTTACAAGGAGAAAAATGAATGTGTTTCATGATAAAGTAATTTTGCAGAAGTCGTTTACACGGGCCAAAAAGTCTTGTTGTATAATACTAGAGTTCATCTGCTTCTAGGTAATCTAAAATCATGATGGATGTGACCTTTTGTTGTGCGGGTTGTTTTTCCGCATGGGGCGGTGGAAACCAAAGACCCTAAGAATGGTGAGATTTTTGAAGTAAATGGATAAAGTCTTAAGTCGTTTTTGGAGTTCCAAGCTAATGAAGAGGAAGATATCATAATTCTTCATGAACCACAAAATTTGGACTAAGATAACGAGTTGTACAAATTGTAAATATTGTAAATTATCTTTTTTTTCATTTTTGAATCTATCTTTTTCTTCTATCTGTTATAAAAAAAAAATAAATATGTATATATATTGCCTACCATTTTAGACCTTGCCTTGAGGACAATGCATGATTTAGGTATGGGAGGAGGTTTCACATTGATCTTTTAGGTTTCATTTTGATTTTTTCTTTTGTATGTGTATGTATATATCTTTTATTTTAAAAAAAAATTAATATACCATAATTAGTCAAGTTAGTAATAAGCAATTTATGTGATTGATTTTGAATTAAAAGTTAGAGTTAAAAGAGAGAATTCTTAAAGTCTTAGATTAGAGATAAAAATATAAAAAATAAACACAATCTTAAATATGTCTAAGTGAATATGCAACATACTTACTTACATACTAGTCCTTAATTTTGAGATAAAGAGGAATAACTTCAAACACTTCAAAAAATCATCCCAAAAAAAAAAATTTATTACCAAGTAGCTGGTTATTAGTGTCTCAAGAAGCATTAAGTTTCATGTCGAAAGGTGAAAAATAAAAATCAAACAATATATAATAAGTCTTGTTTTGTATCGTTGGCTACTTGAGTAAGTAAGTCCTAGGGGTATATCTAAAACCATCTAGTTTGGGAGTCATTAGTTCAAAGCTTCTTACGTGAGTGTTTTAGAAAGCTTAAAACAAGAAACTTTCTTAGCTAGTTTATAATAATAAAAAGAAAGTGTGAAAGTTAGAATCAAAATCTTAAGATGAAAGATAATCTCACGGTCACAAAGTGCATAGGATCTAAAACATAAGAAAGATGGTGTGAAGATAGGATTTGAGTCTTTATAATAGGACGATAGATTTCTTAATTTACGATAACACTTACGAATAAAGATTCTTGGATACCTGGAAGCTTATTTTCTAATGAGACAAATTGTGGATATTTGTAAATAAAAAAATTGTCTTTTCTTTCTTTTCATTTATCTTTTTATTCTTTTCCCTTTCGGCTAAATTTACTGTAAACTCTTATGAGATAGCACTTGTCCAATAGGGTAACCTAGGGGTTTAAAGGCTTGTTACACGTGCTAAGTGCAATCGCGATTCCTGTGAAAGTGAGTTAAGATTTTTTAGGTTTTGTTTTGCTCGAGAACTAGCAAAAGATATGTTTGTGAGTATTTAATTGACATCATTTTTTACACTTTTATACTCATATTTTCTACTTTTATTCATAAATAATGTTATTCGGATATTTTTAGTATTTTTGTGCAGAAGTTACATTTTGAATAAAAAAATAAAAAAGGATCCCAAAGATGAACTTTTACAAGCTCAAAGCTCAACTACATTAACTCAGATCCAGATCTGTATGTGAGCAAATCAAGCAGTTGTAACTATAAGATTTGCAGTCAAAATCTTACAATCAAGCAATTATAACTAAGATTTGTAGTCAAGATACTTCAATCAAGCAGTTGTAAGTACAAGATTTGCAATCAAGATGCTACAATCAAGCAGTTGCAACTACAAAATTTGCAGTTAAGATTCTACAATCAAACATGTATAACTTCAATTAATCCTAATAATCAAGTTGTTGTAATAATTATAACAAATTCTGAGTATAAATAGGAGAGGGAAACTTAAACTAATGGTATCACTTGTATCCTTTAAAAGTCAGACTAGATGCTTGTTGCTATAACCAAGGAGCTTGGAGTTCATTTATAATAGAGCTAAGTATCAATAATGTTTTTCTTTTTTAATGATATTTTCATCTTCTTCTTCATTCTATTTTGTTTGTTTTCGCATCATGAGTAGCTAAATCTTGAAATGTATTTAGGTTAGATGAAATTAGAATAGTTACTTGTTAACTCATTTAGATCTCTTTATTTTGTACTTTAATGAAAATAAACACAAGATTATGCTAGGTCTAAAAACAAGATAATTCTTAGATAATCAAGACTTTGATAGATTGTATATTGTTAAATAATAATTTATACTTAAGATTGAAAATCTAGGATTATCCTATTTAGATCTAATTAGTTTTGATGTATATTTCTCATAGTTGTTGATTCAATTTAAATTGATAGGCTATTACATTATCATGTATAACTTATGCTTTAAAGAAATAAAATGATAATTATAATAGTGATTTTTAGAGATATTTAGTTAGTTTTCATGTCATTAATTTAGTATATTCAAACCTAAATACTTGTTATTTCTCAAATCGTTAGAAATCTTTAAAAATAACAAACATTCTTTTTTTATTTCTCAATTCGCCAAAATAGGATTATTAAATTAGAGATAACCATCTTCCTTGAGGATTCAACCCGCAAAATACTACGATCAGACACCATATGTTTATGATAACACATTAAAATTCACATTAGGATTCGAAAGTAAGTTTGGAGTTTGGTGATGACAGGTGATAATGGCACATGGTAGGGGCCATGGTCGAGCCCGGGATAGCGGTCCTGCAGTAGGGAAGAAAGCTAGGATGGAGAATGCTACACCAACGCAAGCCCAGATGCTAGGTCTACCCGTTGCGAGATGAAAGGGGTGACTGGTGATAAGCATGCTGAAGTTGTAGAGATAGAGGATATGATTGCTCCAGTTAATGAGCAGTCTGAAATCATGGATGGCCAAGCAGAGACAGCAAAGAAACAATTTGAACTGATAGGAAAAATGATATAATGCTGTTGGAGATCTTGCGAAAGCAATTGAAGCTAATCGTGCAATTGGATCCGATGAATGTGATTATGAGGAGTTCAAAAAGTTGTCTCCACCTTCTTTTAAAGGTGACCCTGATCCTACAGTGGCAGGGGCTTGAATAAAAAGTTTGGAGAAAATGTTCAAGGTTCATAAATGTTATGATTAGTAGAAGGTAGCTTATGCTATTTTTATGATAGAAGGCGAAGCAGAGCACTGGTGGGATAGGAAGTCGTGTGCGTTGAGCACAGAGGTTGAGCAATTGTCATGGGAAGATTTCAAGGAGGTCATTTGTGACAAGTAGTTCTCTCAATTCGGTTGTGACTGATGGAATTGAAGAAGATAAAAGCGAATCTTTGAGCTGAATTATGGCAAGATCCGTTGATCGAATCAATTGGATGATGGTTGGAGTGTGTTCTCCTTCCATTGGGGATGAACGTGGTATATTCACATGTTCAATTCCGACTTCGAATGAATGAGATATTCAAGTCCAAAGATTGCATAATTCAAAGCCAAATGGGACTAAAGGTAGGTAAAAACATTTAGTCCCACATTGGCTATGGGGTGGAAGTTTGTGGTGTATAAATAGAGAAAATTGAGAACAAAGGGCGTGCCCTTTGGGTACTTGGAGTTTTCGCGCGCGAAAAGGAGGGAACTATGCTCGCACAAGCGTGCGCGCGCGCGCGCGCCGCCGCTGGCAGCGGAGGCCGGCCGGCGCCGGGCCGGGCCGGGCCCGGGTTCGGGTTCCCTACCTGGCCTGATTCTTTTTGAATCGGGTCTCGCGGGTATGGATTGCAAGCATACCCGCTCCGCTACCCGAACCGGACCCGCTCCGCTCCGGATCCAATCCGCCCGCCAACAGACCGCTCCGCGACTGTTGGGCTGCCAACAGTTGCGACTGTTAGGCTGCAAACAGACACGACTGCTGGGTCGAAAGGGTGCAACCTTTCGTTTGGGTTCGAACCTGTTGGTCCCTCCTGGAAGGCTATATAAAGGGCTCCGATTCTCAATTGAAACACACACCAACTCAACAGAGAAATAATCTCTCTCTCTCTTTCTCTACAGTTCTGACCTGAAGGCGTTCTGAACTGGGCTTCCAGCGTGAAGTAGGAAATCGACTTCCAAAGGAGATTCTGCAAAATTTTTCTGAAAGAGGAATCAGAAAATTCAACAGATTCTTTTACAAGAATTGTTGTCTGAATCTGGTACTTCTGAAGAAAAATTCTTCTTCAACCTTCCTTCATCCTCAACAGTGGGTGCTCCTCCAGAGAGTAAAGGCAAATATTCAGTTGAAATTTGTCCTTGTACCGCTGCTTCAACGATCCAGTGAAGGTACTGGTTGACTAAGGTTCGACTGTACGGTGATTTGGTAGTGCTATCCAAATACCGTGAAGGAGTGTTGTATCTTGGGAGACCAGCGTCCATTATCCCGTTAGCACCGGTGCGGGGGACGTAATTGTCTTAAGGAGATTCGCTCTAAGCATACCTCACTCCAAATACTGTATAAGTGGATTCAGTCCTTTATACAGTGGATATACTTTACAGTATATCGAGACTGACTTAGATTCAGTCTAATTGGTGCTTTAACCAAGGAAGGAAATTGAAAGGTGGTTCTTAAATTAAGGAACGTTCTATTGAACGGAAAACCTCCCACCTGATATTTGCCGACCTGGCCAATTAGATTGTTGATATCTCAGTGATCTTGATTAGTTGTCAGATTGATTCTTGTTAAGCAGAATACCAACAATCTTAAGACAATTATGGTTTCTTATTTCTGTTCTACTTGAATTTGCAGAAGATGTCTGAGACTAATCAAGATAGCTCTAGCAAAGCACCATATACTCCTCAGCAAAATGGAATTGCTGAACGGAAGAACAGAACTTTGAAGGAGATGGTAAATTCCATGCTCGTAAGTTCTGGAGCTCCGCAGAACTTGTGGGGGGAACCTCTATTAACTGCAAATTATTAGAGTACCCCATAAGAAACTTGGTCTTATACCATTCGAGTTATGGCATGGAAGGACACCTTCCTACCATTACCTCAAAATGTGGGGGTGCCTAGCAAAGGTGCTAGCACCATTACCTAAAAAGACTAAGTTGGGAGCAAAAACTATGGACTGCATATTCATAGGCTATGCCTTGAATAGTAGTGCCTACAGATTTCTGGTTTATAAATCAGAAATACCAGATATTCATGTAAACATGATTATCGAATCTCGAGATGCTGTGTTCTTTGAAGACATCTTTCCGTACAAACGGGAAGCAGATAAGACTTCTGGGAAAAGAACACACGAGATGGCATTCAGGGACGAAAGCCCCGAGAACCAATTGTTAATGCGAAAATTGAACCAAGAAGAAGTCAGAGATCTAGAATCTCAAAATCTTTTGGTCCAGATTTCATAGCATACGTTATTGAAAGCGAGCCTCAAACATTTAAAGAGGCTATGTCAACCCCAGAAGCACAAAATGTTATATACAACGGTAAGTCTAGACATATTCGTCGTAGACATATTACCGTGAAGCAGTTGCTCTCAAATGGAATTATCTCTATTGTCTTTGTATCGTTAAAGGATAATTTAGCGGATCCGCTTACTAAAGGTTTAAGTGGAGAGCGTATAAACTGCGCATCGAGGGGAATGGGTCTAAAAGCCTAACGTTACCGAGTCAGCTTAATGGAAACCTCACTTAGCGACTGGAGATCCCACGGACTAAGTTCAAGAGGAAAAATTAGTTATGATTGACTCAACAAGTAAGCACTTGGGAGCTTGACTCCAATCCATTCCTAAGGTGCACATAAGTGCTTTTCTACAAGTGGATTAAGGATAAGCTTAACGCTTTTAATGATGCCTATATCTTGTTACTAAACAAGTGGAGTAGAGTAGACTACTCTTAATAGGTCCATCATCTATGTGAGTATAGAGTTGGGTCGGCTCTTTGGGAATTTCTATGGAGGCTGTTATTCCCTAAAGATACTCTCTGAAACCAAGAATGTCCAGGGCCAAAACGGACACAACCGAGAACCAAAGTTAATTTGGAAAGTCACTGTGTGAAGCTTGTTGACTTGGCTTACACTAACGGCTAACAGTTCAAGACCTAGTTCACTGATTAGCCAGTAAGTCCGATAAAGCTCTCGCTATGGAAGGTTCAAGACCTAGTTCACCTATCCTTATGCAGTTTCTTTTCTCAAGTACCTTTCACAATAGAGTCAGTCTCTTTGTGTGTCATTTCCTTGAATTCTCCATTCATTGTGGGGGATTGTTGGAATTGAAGAAGATAAAAGCGAATCTTTGAGCTGAATTATGGCAAGATCCGTTGATCGAATCAATTGGATGATGGTTGGAGTGTGTTCTCCTTCCATTGGGGATGAACGTGGTATATTCACATGTTCAATTCCGACTTCGAATGAATGAGATATTCAAGTCCAAAGATTGCATAATTCAAAGCCAAATGGGACTAAAGGTAGCTAAAAGCATTTAGTCCCACATTGGCCATGGGATGGAAGTTTGTGGTGTATAAATAGAGAAAATTGAGAACAAAGGGCGTGCCCTTTGGGTACTTGGAGTTTTCGCGCGCGAAAAGGAGGGAACTATGCTCGCACATGCGTGTGCACGCGCGCGCCGCCGCTGGCGGCCGCCGGCGCCGGGGCCGGGGCCGGGCCGGGCCGGGCCCGGGTTCGGGTTCGGGTTCCCTACCTGGCCTGATTCTTTTTGAATCGGGTCTCGCGGGTATGGATTGCAAGCATACCCGCTCCGCTACCCGAACCGGACGCGCTCCGCTTCGGATCCAATCCGCCCGCCAACAGACCGCTCCGCGACTGTTGGGCTGCCAACAGTTGCGACTGTTGGGCTGCCAACAGACACGACTGCTGGGTCGAAAGGGTGCAACCTTTCGTTTGGGTTCGAACCTGTTGGCCCCTCCTGGAAGGCTATATAAAGGGCTCCGATTCTCAATTGAAAGATACACCAACTCAACAGAGAAATAATCTCTCTCTCTTTCTCTACAGTTCTGACCTGAAGGCGTTCTGAACTGGGCTTCCAGCGTGAAGTAGGAAATCGACTTCCAAAGGAGATTCTGCAAAATTTTTCTGAAAGAGGAATCAGAAAATTAAACAGATTCTTTTACAAGAATTGTTGTCTGAATCTGTTACTTCTGAAGAAAATTTCTTCTTCAATCTTCCTTCATCCTCAACAGTGGGTGCTCCTCCAGAGAGTAAAGGCAAATATTCAGTTGAAATTTGTCCTTGTACTGCTGCTTCAACGATCCTGTGAAGGTACTGGTTGACTAAGGTTCGACTGTACGGTGATTTGGTAGTGCTATCTAAATACCGTGAAGGAGTGTTGTATCTTGTGAGACCAGCGTCCATTATCCCGTTAGCACCGGTGCGGGGGACGTAATTGTCTTAAGGAGATTCGCTCTAAGCGTACCTCACTCCAAATACTGTATAAGTGGATTCAGTCCTTTATACAGGGGATATACTTTACAGTATATCGAGACTGACTTAGATTCAGTCTAATTGGTGCTTTAACCAAGGAAGGAAATTGAAAGGTGATTCTTAAATTAAGGAACGTTCTATTGAACGGAAAACCTCCCACCTGATATTTGCCGACCTGGCCAATTAGATTGTTGATATCTCAGTGATCTTGATTAGTTGTCAGATTGATTCTTGTTAAGCAGAATACCAACAATCTTAAGACAATTATGGTTTCTTACTTCTGTTCTGCTTGAACTTGCAGAAGATGTCTGAGACTAATCAAGATAGCTCTAGCAAAGCACCATATACTCCTCAGCAAAATGGAATTGCTGAACGGAAGAACAGAACTTTGAAGGAGATGGTAAATTCCATGCTCGTAAGTTCTGGAGCTCCGCAGAATTTGTGGGGGGAAGCTCTATTAACTGCAAATTATTAGAGTACCCCATAAGAAACTTGGTCTTATACCATTCGAGTTATGGCATGAAAGGACACCTTCCTACCATTACCTCAAAATGTGGGGGTGCCTAGCAAAGGTGCTAGCACCATTACCTAAAAAGACTAAGTTGGGAGCAAAAACTATGGACTGCATATTCATAGGCTATGCCTTGAATAGTAGTGCCTACAGATTTCTGGTTTATAAATTAGAAATACCAGATATTCATGTAAACATGATTATCGAATCTCGAGATGCTGTGTTCTTTGAAGACATCTTTCCGTACAAACGGGAAGCAGATAAGACTTCTGAGAAAAGAACACACGAGATGGCATTCAGGGACGAAAGCCCCGAGAACCAATTGTTAATGCGGAAATTGAACCAAGAAGAAGTCAGAGATCTAGAATCTCAAAATCTTTTGGTCCAGATTTCATAGCATACGCTATTGAAAGCGAGCCTCAAACATTTAAAGAGGCTATGTCAACCCCAGAAGCACAAAATGTTATATACAACGGTAAGTCTAGACATATTCGTCGTAGACATAATACCGTGAAGCAGTTGCTCTCAAATGGAATTATCTCTATTGACTTTGTATCGTCAAAGGATAATTTAACGGATCCGCTTACTAAAGGTTTAAGTGGAGAGCGTATAAACTGCGCATCGAGGGGAATGAGTCTAAAAGCCTAACCTTACCGAGTCAGCTTAATGGAAACCTCACTTAGCGACTGGAGATCCCACGGACTAAGTTCAAGAGGAAAAACTAGTTATGATTGACTCAATAAGTAAGCACTTGGAAGCTTGACTCCAATCCATTCCTAAGGTGCACATAAGTGCTTTTCTACAAGTGGATTAAGGATAAGCTTAACGCTTTTAATGATGCCTATATCTTGTTACTAAACAAGTGGAGTAGAGTAGACTACTCTTAATAGGTCCATCACCTATGTGAGTATAGAGTTGGGTCGGCTCTTTGGGAATTTCTATGGAGGCTGTTATTCCCTAAAGATACTCTCTGAAACCAAGAATGTCCAGGGCCAAAACAGACACAACCGAGAACCAAAGTTAATTTGGAAAGTCACTGTGTGAAGCTTGTTGACTTGGCTTACACTAACGGCTAACAGTTCAAGACCTAGTTCACTGATTAGCCAGTAAGTCCGATAAAGCTCTCGCTATGGAAGGTTCAAGACCTAGTTCACCTATCCTTATGCAGTTTCTTTTCTCAAGTACCTTTCACAATAGAGTCAGTCTCTTTGTGTGTCATTTCCTTGAATTCTCCATTCATTGTGGGGAATTGTTGGAATTGAAGAAGATAAAAGCGAATCTTTGAGCTGAATTATGGCATGATCCGTTGATCGAATCAATTGGATGATGGTTGGAGTGTGTTCTCCTTCCATTGGGGATGAACGTGGTATATTCACATGTTCAATTCTGACTTCGAATGAATGAGATATTCAAGTCCAAAGATTGCATAATTCAAAGCCAAATGGGACTAAAGGTAGCTAAAAGCATTTAGTCCCACATTGGCCATGGGATGGAAGTTTGTGGTGTATAAATAGAGAAAATTGAGAACAAAGGGCGTGCCCTTTGGGTACTTGGAGTTTTCGCACGCGAAAAGGAGGGAACTATGCTCGCACATGCGCGCGCGCGCTGCCGCTGGCGGCGGCGGCCGGCCGGGCCCGGGTTCGGGTTCGGGTTCCCTACCTGGCCTGATTCTTTTTGAATCGGGTCTCGCGGGTATGGATTGCAAGCATACCCGCTCCGCTACCCGAACCGGACCCGCTCCGCTCCGGATCCAATCCGCCCGCCAACAGACCGCTCCGCGATTGTTGGGCTGCCAACAGTTGCGACTGTTGGGCTGCCAACAGACACGACTGCTGGGTCGAAAGGGTGCAACCTTTCGTTTGGGTTCGAACCTGTTGGCCCCTCCTGGAAGGCTATATAAAGGGCTCCGATTCTCAATTGAAAGACACACCAACTCAACAGAGAAATAATCTCTCTCTCTTTCTCTACAGTTCTGACCTGAAGGCGTTTTGAACTGGGCTTCCAGCGTGAAGTAGGAAATCGACTTCCAAAGGAGATTCTGCAAAATTGTTCTGAAAGAGGAATTAGAAAATTCAACAGATTCTTTTATAAGAATTGTTGTCTGAATCTGTTACTTCTGAAGAAAAATTCTTCTTCAACCTTCCTTCATCCTCAACAGTGGGTGCTCCTCCAGAGAGTAAAGGCAAATATTCAGTTGAAATTTGTCCTTGTACTGCTGCTTCAACGATCCTGTGAAGGTACTGGTTGACTAAGGTTCGACTGTACGGTGATTTGGTAGTGCTATCCAAATACCGTGAAGGAGTGTTGTATCTTGGGAGACCAGCGTCCATTATCCCGTTAGCACCGGTGCGGGGGACGTAATTGTCTTAAGGAGATTCGTTCTAAGCGTACCTCACTCCAAATACTGTATAAGTGGATTCAGTCCTTTATACAGGGGATATACTTTACAGTATATCGAGACTGACTTAGATTCAGTCTAATTGGTGCTTTAACCAAGGAAGGAAATTGAAAGGTGGTTCTTAAATTAAGGAACGTTCTATTGAACGGAAAACCTCCCACATGATATTTGCCGACCTGGCCAATTAGATTGTTGATATCTCAGTGATCTTGATTAGTTGTCAGATTGATTCTTGTTAAGCAGAATACCCAACAGTGACAAATAGGATTTGGTTCATATATGTGAGCCACACACACATACAATAAAAGAGTCAATTTCGCGTTGACACGTGGATTGAAACTCTTATAATCTTTTATAATATGTATTTGAGGCTCACACATATAACATATTATAAGAGAATCAATACACGTGTCAATGCGTGATTGGTTCTCTTATTGTATTGTGTGTGACTCACACACATGGACCGAACCCGTGACAAGTGTGCTTTCCCTATCATCTGAATTTGCTAGAGTGCTATTTGATTCTGAATCTACACACCGATTCCTATCACCATATTTTACATGCAAGTTAAACAAGTTACCTAAATCTCTTGGGTTCAAATTATCTGTTGTGACACCTGGTGGTGTTCGTTTGCTAGCTGGTAAGCTATTTAGGGATGTGATGTAAGGGTTAGAGAGAGGAATCTGCTAGCAAACTTGATTCTCCTAGAAATGCATGACTTCGATGTGATTCCTGGGATGGATTGGTTAGCTGCACATCATGCATCAACTAACTGCTTTGAGAAGCAAGTCATATTCCATATTCCAGAACAACTGGAGTTCAGTGTTGAGGGAGACAGTATGCTTTCCTCTTCTTGTATCATATCAACTAGGGGTGAGCATCGGTCGGTTCGGTTCGGTTTTTGCTAATTTTTGCAAAACCGAACCGAACCGATTAGACTTAGTAACCGAACCGAACCGAATCGACTCAGTTCGGTTCGGTTTTTCGGTTTTTTCGGTTAGGTCAATATATTGCCATCATTTCTTACATTTTTTAATCACCATTATATTATCATCCTTTAATATTATAATCTCAAATATCCACTACCCAAATTAGAAATAAGAAAAAGATTCTAAGCTTAATATGAATTGAAAATTTCATATTCTAAAACTTTTACACCGTATTTGAGCTCTTATATCAAAACTCATATAATTATTACTAACTTTTAATGATAAGAATGAAAAAAAGAACTATATTAATATAAATATTATTCTCAATTGTGATATTGTACTTAATATTGCTTTCACATATTTAACATAAAAAGATGGTATTACTAAAACTAATGAGATAAGTTTCCACCAGTTTTTATTATGAACTATATGATTCACTAAATTGAATTTGAGTAGGTTAATATATAGGGTGAGAAATTCGGTTCGGTTCGGTTTATTCGGGTTTTAGAACACAAAACCGAAACTCGACCGAATTAGAGCGGTTCGGTTCGGTTCGGGTTCGGGTTTCGGTTTTTGGTCGGTTATTTCGGTTATAACCGAACTCTGCTCACCCCTAATATCAACAGTGCAGGTTTGTAGACTTTTAGAAGTGGTAGCCAAAGATACCTGGCCTATGTGATTGACACCTATAAATAAGAATGAATCTTGATGATATCCCAATAGTGCCAGAGTTTCTCGAAGTATTTCCTGAGAAATATCCTGGATTACAACCCGATCGGGGGATTGAGTTCACCACAGAATTGGTACCAGAGACTACACCTATATATAAGGCTCCTTATAGGATGGCACCCTCAGAACTTAAGGAATTGAAAATCCACTTGCAAGAGTTATTGAAAAAAAAGATTTATTCGACCCAATGTATCTTCTCGGGGAGCTCTAATCTTATTTGTGATTAAGAAAGATGAAAGTATGTGTCCGTGTACTGATTATCGGGAGTTGAACGAGATCACAATAAAGAACAAGTACCCTTTACTAAGGATAGATGACCTATTTGAGCAGTCGCAAGGTGCTCAAGTATTTTCAAAGATTGATCTTAGGTCAGATTACCATCAACTTAAGATTAAAATTGATTTTGGATGACATATGGACACTATGAATTTTTAGTGATGTCCTTTGGGTTAACAAATATACCTGCTGCTTTCATGGATCTGATGAACAATGTGTTTCAACTCTATTTAGATCAGTTTGTCATTGTATTCATTGATGATATCTTGGTGTACTCAAAAGAGTAAGCGGAGAATGAATAACATTTGAGGACCGTGTTGCAAACTTTGAGAGAGAAAATAATCTTTTATGCTGAGTTGAATAAATGTGAACTTTAGTTGAATAGAGTATCTTTGTTGGGTCATATGATCTCTTAAGATGGCATCTCACTGGATTCAAAGAAAATAGTGGCGATTGTAGACTGGCCTAGACCTACTTCTGTGAAGAAAGTTCACAGACCAAAACAAAGTTTTAGAATAATTTATTTTAACTAATATTAGGAATAACATGATTTTAGATACCCCACCGAAATAAAAATGAAATGAAAAGAGGTAGTGGAAAATAAAAGGAAGCAATATGCATCTCGAATTGTCTATTCTACAGCCTGATTTTCATAATTTCTTTACTCTAGATAAAAATTAAATTCTAGAAAAAAAATCATTTAGACCAGAAATAACACATTTTTTTTTAAATATTTCCCCACCAAATAAATTACCCAAAAGGGAAAGAAACTGTTCCGTTTCGGCACCGTTCTCTTTCTCTGTTTCCGTTTTCTTCTCTCTCTATTCATGGAGCAGACCCCTCGGACGCCAACCCCACTTTTAAATGCGGTTAACTCCCAGCCTCGCGCACGAAAACAAAACTAGGCAAACAGAAAAAGAAAAGAATTATATAACCAAGCTTAGGGAAAAAAAAACATCGCGAAAAAGATAGAAAGAGACGGAGACAGAGCCACATCGACCACATTCATCCATTCATCTCCCTCCCCGGTCTCGGTCTCGCTTTCCCTCTCCCATCAAAACCCGAACCCTAATTTCCCCCGCATCAAATCGATCGATTCGCCCCCGCGCCTTCCTCTCAGGTCAGTAATCGGATCTCTGCTAACGCAATCCCTAATCTTGCTCTCGTTCTCGCATCAGTTCTCAAATCGATCGATTCGCCCCCGCTCCTTCCTCTCAGTTTCTGTGTGTGTGTGTGTTTTGATCTTGTTTGGTTTCGGATCGGTGGTTTTTGATGTCACGCGGTTGGGCCCTTTCGTTCTTGAGCGATTTGGTTAGGAGTTTGTTCTCGAATTTTAGGGCTTTTGGGGAATTCGAATTCTTCTTTTGTTTTGTTGGTTTTTTTATTGGAAAGGGGTTGATTGGGGGGTTTATGATGGGATCTGTTGGTTTTATGGCGAATTAGAAGATGAGGGATCTGGATTAGGGGTATGTCGGTTGTGTTAGGGTTTGAGATTCGAAATTTGGGACTTTTTTCTGAAAAACTTTTGTGAAATATTTATTTTTTGTGGATTGGTTATTTGCTATCTGGGTTGTTTGATATTCGAAAAGCCTAGTCGTAATTTATCTTGCTTTGTTGCTTATCGCTTGTGCTTTTAGAGTTCAATTCTTAGTGTCTTTTGATACGTAACTTGTCATACGGAAAATGTTGTGTGGTTTTCAGAAGAATTTGAATAGGACTTGAAATATTCAGTCAGTATATCTTGTAGAATATGTTTTCAATTTTTCGGTAAATTGTGGCCGAGGTGGAATTACTGTATGTAGTTATATTATTAACCTAACATAGGAACCATGCTGAGATTTTTAGTTGAATGATCATGTATTTACTGTAATAATAGTATTTTCTGCTATTTCATCAGTGAAATTCATCAATGGGTATGAGATTTCAATTGGACTTCATCAAAATTTGATTTTTATCAATGGGCTTTGTAATTTTCTCTAACAAAGCATAAGAGCTTTATAGAGGGCTCTGATACAAGCATGAAGGATTTTGTTTATTGAAAGCTAGATCATGATTGGATATGTGTCGGATGTTCGGATACACATATACTTTAGATTAGTTACTATGTTACACTAGCAGTTAATGCATGAATGATGAGCTTCATGTTTCAATTCAGCTTGTAGACGCATTTATATAATCTCCCATTTTTATAAGAAATGATTTTTATAAGAAAGGATGTAAAGGATTATGAGTCAATAAGATAACTATTAGAAATTATTGATTTGTACCCTAGAAGTTTACTTTATAGTATCTAACTAGTAACTAGTGTTTTTATTAATTTTTAGTGTTTCTAATGAATTTGTTATATCCTGAATTTTAAGACCTTTCATGTCTGCATATCCATATTGTATCATATCTATATGAGTGTAGCATAGTAAGGATGATTTTTGGAGATAATCATAAATTCAAAAAAAAAAAAAAAAAAAAAAGAACTTAAAAATTAAATGAATGCAATGAGCACAATGACCTTTTGGCTGTAGAGTGGAATCGTTATCAAGGCACGAAAGGGCAGGTGGTCCCCCAGAAAATGATGTCTGAAAGTATAAAATCTTAATTTTGCCCTTGTTCATTGGCTGTAGAGGTTTTTAGAATGAGCACCAAGTGAGGTTTCTTTTGTTATATCATATAAGAATTATGTTAGTAGACTTCATTGATGCGTTTACACGATTTTGCAATTTGCTTCGAGGGTGTGTAATCATGATTTTGCAATTTGCTTCAAGGTTAAATTATTTAATCCATCCATAGATTATTGGTACTTTTTTGTGCTTTTGTCTCTTTTGTGAACTTACAGTTGCAGCTATAAATTAGAAATATACTTTTGTTTCTTTTTTCCTCTAATATTCTTATCTTTTAATTATTCTTTCATTTCTTTTGCATCTAGGTTTCATTGGCTTCTAAGGTTCATATATTTGCTTTTAGAAAAGTTGAAAACATGGAAAGTAGAGTGATGAGTGTAGTGCTAAAAAAATTAACACTGCTAAAGCTGGATGGGTATCATTATACACACGCCTGCTTAAAAGAATTAAAAAAGAAATATGTCTCTCTTAGAGAAGAGTATAAAATGAAAAAAAAGAAGAAAGAGAAGCAGCTTCCTCATTGGAGAAGGAAAAAACTAACTCACCTAGCCTCCAGAAGAATGTAGTACTCTGGGAATCATTCCTATACTGAATATAGCAGTGTTACCAGGTTTAACTGTCTATTGACATATGTTTTAGGATTTTGCTTCAAAACACTGTAGAGAGTCGTTGCCTTTATTTGCTAAAATATTAGTGGTTCACATATTGAGAACATGTAGCTTGTCATTTCAGATGTCTTCCATTCTCAGGGCTTGTTAGAATAGCCCCACATCCTGAGGATTTGCCTGTAGATTCTTCTTCTCTGGAAAATCTGTCTTGATTCCAATACCTGGATGTTTTGTGCAAATCATCTGGTCAAACCCACTCTTGGAATCTGCTTGCCATGTCTTGAGGTGCGGTATCTATGTTGGGATTGCTGCATCCGTTCAACATAGTTTGTGTCATGTTGGTTTCTTTTTTCAAATGGCTGTAGTAATTTGAGCCGTTTCCTTGAGACTTCCAAGTTGCGCTCCATGTTCGTCTCTTGTTGCACAACTTTGTGCTTTGCTATAAAATGAAGTGTAATTCATATAGTTGGGTGGTGGAATATTTCTCAACTGCTTAGAGACACTCTCTGCTGTATTATATAGATTAGTAGGAGTCAGTGATCAATTCTTACTGTTATTTATTTCTACCTTTTCAGTTGAGACTAATATTGATGTCTCAGTTGTGCATTTTAAAAGGTCACTGTTCTTTGTTTTTACTTTCCATTCTGTCATTGGATCTTGTCACTTCCATTTTTTTCACATCTGTTCTCCCATGGCATTATTACATTTCTCAGTTATGTATGTACGTTTTGACGGCTATACTCTAGTGGTCTATGACTTTTTTTGAGAGAAGAAAGGCTCTCATTTCTGTTTGAAAGTGTGTCACAGTAATTTGGTTTAATCTGTGTTAGCAAGATTTTTTCTGTTGGTAGTTGTTTTTCCTAAAGATAGCTAATTTCCAACGGATGTTTGAAAATTTATGTGTAGGAATCTTTTGTTATTTTTTTTCTAAGTGACCTGAGAGGAATTGTTTGTTTGGTTATCCTTTAGGCTGTGGATATATCTCAGATAAATTAATCAAAAGAGAGAGAGTATGCGATACATTAGCTTGCATTATGACCTAGGATTTTTAGGCAGCATTAGGGGTGTAGGTTTGTGTTTGATGAACTTTGGTTTCTGCAATGTGCTTATGTTGGTGACTTGGTTTTTGCCAATCATGTCAGAGATTGTAGAGGTTCCATTAAATCTTCACAAATTTACATCATCTATGGTACTACCTAGGGAGAGCTGCCTGCTGCATGTTGTGCAATCTAGTAATATGACCAAGGTTCTTTTTGACTTAACGTGTACAATAGGCTGATTTAAAAATCACATTTTAAAATTTACCGTTCTGTGAAGTACAAAATACTAGAATTTTCTCACGTGTATTTGCACGTGCCCAATAACTAGGGCTTTCATAGACGTAAGATAGCAAAGTAACATAAAGTCTTTATATGACTCAAATTTGCTCAAGTGCCCCAAAAATGAGGAGAATACCCAGATTTTGGCAGATAAGTATTCAGTTTTTTCAAGCGAATGTGATAACTTTGCCATTTGTGGATGTTGTGATCTTCTCCCTTGTGTTTTGTTTATTTTTCCTGAAAATTATACTTCACTTTGATTCATCATTTCCCGATCTTTCAAGTTAAAAAGGTTCGCATAGAATCCAAGTCCATTTTTTTGCAAGTTCTTGGGAGTAAGGAGACAATTGATGTAAGATAGGGTCAGTGTAAATGGATATCCTGCTTTGTATGCGCATTTATTCAAGCGGATACGGGTATCACAAATCAATACCCGACGCTAATATCCATCCGTTTAGTATCTGCTTAAAAAATGGAACGGACACGGATATTGTGGTATCCGCTCCGGTTGTAGGTAATACATATTATCTATATATTTTTACTACTATGTATATGTAAGAGAAATGATATATAATCATTAGATAAGTGCTTCTTGTTTCTAACTTAGTAAACCAACTTTTTAATTTGATACTATAAGTATCAATTTTGATGAATTTATAATAAAAAAGAAGTACTTCTTTCAGTTAACAGTCCATTTACAGAAACGAGGTATCCTAAGACTAAAAATGTACTCTTCCCTGGGAAAATGAGATAAAAATGTGGTGAGGCCCTAGCTCGGACTAGTCGGGTGGGCTTACCCTTTTCACAATACCTCATTTTTATAAATGGATTGCTAGATCATAAACAATGTTCTACAAAGGAAAACTGTTGTTGTAAATAAATATTCGAAATATCTGAATCGTATCCACGTAGAAGTGGACACATATAGTAACAATTGGTATCTGACTCGGTTTAATATTCGGCCAAGAAGTATCTGCTTTTCAAATAGAAGGCATATAGATATCGTGGTATCCGCTCTGATTACATCCCAACCGTCTCCATTTACCATCCGATGATTTTGCAGAAGAAAGGCATAGTTTTCAGAATTAAAGATAACTATGTTGCCATGCATAATTTCATAAGCAGCGTCTCTGATTTTTGGCGGTCATTGGGCTTACATTGAAAATCTACTAGAAGCTACAAATATGATCCTTGGAACTTATAATTCAAGATACATATGACATGAAATCAGATTTAGGTTGTAAGAAACCTACAGACCTAGTGCTAGGAATTCCAGAGAAGGGGAGATGTTGAATTAGTTGACTTTGTTTTAGAAATAGAAGGAATCAAAGCACCATGGTTAACATGAATGCTTGTGAATGATTTATTATTAAGAAGAAAACACAACCTTATCCCATCTAAATTGGTTATGGAGTATTTATCTTTCTTTGATGGTGGTAATGCTTGTTTTAGAATCTTTGGTCTACATTTTCAGGTTACTTTGAACTTAGTAATTAAATAGGCGGTGGAACTTTCCAATATGTATTATTTGGATCATCGTCATCATCATCTGTTGTTGCTGCCACCTCAAGAATACAGAGATATTCTCTTTTTGGAAGATGCAGTTTGAACCAGGTGGATTGAGCAATGTTTAATGATTGCTCGACAACCTAAATTGCCTCGTTGCCTGAGGCAAGTAGGCAGGAAACTCTGCCATAAAATCTAAGAGGCCAGCTTACAGGCTGGAGCATTCCTTTTAGGTCTTTGGTGGCTCAAAAATTCTGCTGGACTATGGGAGTAGGAAGAAGGGTAGAGATAAAAAGTTTTCTGGGAATAATGATGTCTTGGAAGTGCAATCATACTTAGAAGTTAAATCAATCCCAGCTACCAACTATTTGTGTACAATGTCATAAAATGTTGAGGTAGAGATTTTGATGATTTTCATATCGCAGTGCATTTGATATTGGTTTTGCTGTTTTTGATCTGCTTGTCTTATCTGGGTACTTTTGTTTATCACAATTTTTTATATTTGGTGTATTATTTTGTATATCGTAATGTATTATTTTTGTTTTACCTTTGTTTATGGAACTTTTTGTTTCACTCTGCCATGCAACCTATTTTTTCCTTTGTTATGAGAATTAGACAGGATAATTAATGTTAAATTAGGTACATGTCTAACAATTCCGTTTAACTTTTAGTATTTAGACTGCTTCATGATTTGTGCAAATTGCATTAGATGATATGTTTTCCTTTTCTCTTGCAAAGTAATGGTGCGTCCACACATCTAAAAGCAAACCTGCTTGCTAGCAATCTTTCAAATCTTGATTTCAATATTTAAAGTCAATGTATTATTTATTTATTTATTTATTTTTTAGCATCAATTGCTCTCTTCCCCATCTTTCCCTGACTGCGTTAACAACTTGCACAGAAACTACTTAAATATAACTTGATCAATGATTTACTGCACTGCATTTCATTATTTTGTCAGTCCATTTTCTTTTGCTTGGGTTGATGAAAACGGTCCCTGGTTTGGTAGGGTTTGGCAGTACACATGTAAATATAGCAACTGTCATTTGTTGGGGCCTAAAACTTAATGGTTGCCCGCTATATATATTACATGTTCTTTTCATCTTGTTCTGGCAATTAAGGATTTTATTTCTAACTTCTTTCATGTCACTTCAGGTGTTGAGAGATGTCTCCATCGAAATCCAAGTCCAAGGACAAGGCAGCTGCAAGAGCAGTAAAGGAACAGCCAAAGGCTTCTTCTAAACCATCTGTTGCACCTGTAAATGGCGGGAATGGGATTGCCGCAAGTGCATACAATCCACTTTCTGGCACATTTCATGCCCTCGAGACACTGCCATCTAGTGGCACGCCAACACCCCAAAGCAATGGCCGGTTTCGAACTATAGATGAAACTGAGGATCATTCTGGTAGTTCACTTGGTACAGCAGCGGAGTATGACTCTGTGTCTAACAATGATAGCTGTTCTGGTGAATCAGAAGACCAACAAAAGGAGAAGAATACAGCCAGCAACACATCTCGCGTGGAGCCTATCCCGGGTTCTGATACCGACAAGCGGGAGAAGATAAGACTGAAGAATGAGAAGAAGCACCAGCGACAAAGGGAAAGGCGTGCCCAGGAACTCCATGAACGCTGTTGTAGCTACCTAACATCAAGAAAACTGGAATCACTGGCTCAGAAGCTTGTGGCAATGGGCTTCACATCCGAGCAGGCAACCATGGCTCTCATTCACAATGAAGGCCGTGTTGACGAATCGGCCTTGTGGCTTCTTGAAGGGGTTGAGGAAAGCAAATGCCAGGCTTCATCCAATCTTGACGGATCAAATCCCAAGATAGATATTGCAGCTGAGCTTGCAAGAATTGCAGAGTTGGAGATGAGTTTCAAGTGCACAAAGCAGGAAGTTGAAAGAGTTGTTGTTGCCTGTGAGGGTGATTTGGAGAAGGCAGAAGAGACTTTGAGGGCACAAAAGCAGGAATCTGCAGTTGCTTCACCAAAGTTGGAAGAATCTGGTGATCAGCCTACAGTTTCAGCCAACGGGTTTCACAATATTAGGTTAGCAACCTCCAGCCAGAATCCTATTGTAAGAACACAAGTGAAGGGAGGTGCTCCGGCAAGTGTCCAGTTGCAGAGAAGGGATGAAAGAGATTTTAATTACACAAAATCCACCATAGCAGGAGCAGCCCAAACGGAAGCAGCAAGTAGGAATTTGCAGGCCTTGAGAAAAGTACAATCTAAGCCAGATTGGATGAAACCGCCAGCCGTAGTTCCTCCTATGGAAAAGAGATGGCCAAGCACAAGCTCCACCCCTTCTACGCCTCACTCCATGGCATCTTCGTTGCAAGTTGCAGCAGCACAAGCAAAGCCAGACACTCGGTATGTTGGTACTGGTGGCAATGAAGTCAAGTCCAACTTACTTCAAGGAACATTGAGAGAGCCAATCTTTGTGATGCAGCGCCCACAGTCCAATGGGACTAGGCAAAGTGTCCCACCATCTAGTGTTTGTCTCAGTGCTTCGCCACCAGCATCGACAGGATGGTATCCCAGTGGCACCAATGGCACCACTGCCATGGAGATCATGAAGTTGGCAAATGGGGGTTTAGGGCATCAGTTGCGGAACCTAGCCTTGGCTGGGTCTAATTCTCAGCAGTTCTATTCCCAAGATCGTCACCAACCGTTCATTTCATCTTCTGTGGACTCTGGTGGCTCAGGGTGGGGTGGTTCTTACAACATGCCAGGAACAACAACTAGGTCATCATCCTCGTCATCCCTTGCCATGCCTTCCTCGCTGGGGCTATTTACTGGTTGGGGCTCATCTGGGTCATCTGGTTCATCATCCCCTGTTGACTGGGGCATGCGTGGGTCGATACCTCAGTGTGACTACACCAGCATAGATTGGAGCCTGGATTCAACACCATTGCCACTGCCAGCGTCATCTATAAAGGGGGAACGGTTGTATGATAATTCATGGCATGCTTCCTATACACCATCAAAAGTTGCTCGGCAGGTTGTCAACGGTGGTGGGGGTGTGCGCATTGGAGGAGGGTTGCAGGATGGAAGCCTGATGGTTGACCACACTGCACCCTCTGCAGGATCCCACGAGTGGACCTCCCCATTTGGTGGGAAGGACCTCTTTAGGGTTCCTCGTCAGTTTGTCACATCCCCATCTCCGTAGGAGGAAATGAGGGGCATTTGGAAAATGATGATAAAAAGAAAAGTAAAAAAGGGGACAAATGGTTGAAATTGTTGTTGTTTTTTGCTTCCTAAAGCTTTGTGCTCTCTAGTTTTATATGCATCACGTATATATGCCCTGTGCTTCTTGGTTGACTTTGAGATGCATGCAGTAATGCAATGTGCATTCGCGTTACCAAGTGCATCTTAGAGCGCATCCGAGAAGATTATTGTGCTGTGTGAGACTCTGTTGTCAATCTGCTGACTCCAGGAATCCTGGTAGAAGTTGGCTGTTGTTTGCTGGCTTGCCTCAATAGGCGGCGTCACGCTTAAACCCGACTTGCTTCAATAGGGCATATTCACAGTATAACCTTGCGAAGCGTCCAGGTAAGTTGTTTTGTTTTGTTATGCTGTGTATGAATAGTTTTAGGATTAATTTCTCAAAACTACTATAAATGTTTTATGGTTTTACCAAATAACTCTTCAAAACTTCAAAAATCTTACAGTACTACCATAAAGTATTTCTTAAAATTCTTATGAAACTGTTATTCGTTGGTCAGTTGTTTTAACGGTCCTTTTTGTTTATGGTAGTTTGATGTTTTCATTTTTGGGAATTTTGAGAATTTCTTATGGTTGTATTTTAGAACTTTTTTAGTCTAGCCGGGAGTTAGTTTGGAAACCCTTGAAATTTTATAATTTTGAGAAAATCAGCCTAATTTTGGCATTATTTCATGTAAACAATATGCCCTCAGGCGATTAAAAGTGATTGGGAAATTGTTGCAAGTGTAGGGCCTGTTTGGTTAAGGGTGGAAGTGAGGAATTGAGGAAGTGGTAATAATTTCCGTTGGAACTTGGGAATTGGTTAGTAAGTTTTCCGGTGTTTGGATGTTGTTAGGAAGTGTGGTTTGAAAAATGTTGTCTTTTTCGGTGTTTGAATGATAATGTGAAAGTGAAATCGGAAAGGTAGTTCACAAAGTTGACCGTAAAATATTATTAAAATAAAAATTAATTATGAAAATAAAAAATAGACTGTAATTAGAATGCAAGTGAGATTTACGTGATCAAAAAATTAACTATTTTGTGTTACAACTTATTACAAATGAGATTTATATGACCACAAAATTAACTGTAGCATTCTGGAAGTGAGAAAATGATTGTGTAAAAGAGAAAAAGAAAAGGAAAAAGGGTTTTCTTATTTATCTTTTTCGGTATTTGGATGGATAGAGAAGTGAGTTATTATACTTCCCTATTTCCTTACTTTCGCCCACTTTCTTGCAACCAAACAGCCTCGTAGTTAAACTGAACTGAGCTGAACGACAGCAGAGCGAGCTTGAGAAAGACAAGACTGGGGTCGAAGGATAAGTTTGCTGGGGCCTATTAACTGCTGCATGGACCAGAGCCTACACAAAGATGGGTTAGGCTCATCATTGCTTAGTTACTGATGTAATTGATTGATCGTGCATGTGTTGAAATGAACGACCAGTAAGGTAATTCTAGGCTGTGAGAGATTATTGCAGAGAATCACAGCAGGTACTGGGAGGTTGTCAATTCAATGTTTAGGGGAAATGTAAACTGCGTCGCCTATTCTTCCCCTTTCCCAACTGTCGAAGCACTCTTGGTTCTCTTCCCATTTCACCGTCCCAGTGACATCAGTGAGCGAGTTCCTCAACTTCTCTCTTCAATTTATTTATCTTCTGGTGTGTCTTGGTTCCCAAATGTATAATATATGCTTCAGTACCACCTCCCCCAAATTATACATACAATTCACCTTTATATATTGTTGCTAATGCTCGGCTCCATAGCTTTACGTGAGTTCTATGACAATGACCCAAAATGATACTTGGATCTGGATACAACCCTAACAACGACAACAACCGCCACCACAACAGAAGAAAGCGAAACAAATCAAGATAATCTTTAGAACACATTTAAAGACACAAGTGTTACTGAAAGCAGAGCCTGAAAAACTTTGGTAACATGACGCTATGGTATATTCATCATGGGCCTCACGCTCACCTGGAGTCGAGATCATATATTGTAACATTTGCAAGTAATCAAACCATACTCTGGCAAACAAAGATAAAACATAACTTTAACAAGCAAAGAAAGCAAGAGGAATGAAGAAAACAGATCACCAAAGCAGATGATTGTTTGAGAACATCTATGAAAAATATATGCCATGCACATGCGACTTAGGTTGCTAAACAAAATATAAAGGGGCATAATTCTATGAACATGGTTGAAGCGTAGCTGTCTGACATTTACTTGAACGGGACATGTGATAAAGATGAACATGCCGAACGGCGCCATACAGAGGGATAACTACAAGGGTTTGAAAGGCTGAAACACACCGTTAATGATCAAAAGGCCATCCAGAGTAGCTCATCTCATTCACACTCTCTTCAATAATGGCAGTAGAACTGGAAGCCTCATTTTGCTGTGTAGTGGTACTGGAGGCTGCAGTGCGAAACGGCCATAGATAGGAGAACAGATTCCGCCTCCCGTTACTTTCTCCACCGCTTCCTCTACTAGTTGGAATGGCTCTCAGTGCGGTTGCCGCTTCTCTGACCACCACTAGAACTTTTATGACTTGATCGAGCACGAGAGCTGCCTCCACTGTATCCTGGTGGCAACTCAAGGCGACAAACTGGACAAGAATTATGCTGCACCAACCAGGGAACAATGCAATCTGAGTGATACAAGTGCTCGCATGGCATTTCCCGAGCCTCAGAGCCCAACTCAAAACATTCTTTACAAACAGGACAGTGCGAGTCTCCTCGAAGATGTCGCTGGTTTATCTTTATAGTTGGCATAGCATCAATGGAGGACCGTGCAGCGGGAGGAGGACCACGTCTATCATTCCGTGTCAACATTTCAATCAAATCTTCTATCCCTCCACCAACAAAATAGTCCTCTATGTTCGATCGTCTTACCCCAAGACCAGAGGCCCCATTGAAGAGAAGTCCAAAGCCTCCGTTGTCAAAAATAAGACCTGGAATCTGGCCACCAAAGATCAGGAAAGGAGCCGTGCCAAACCCTACTCCTTGATCTGTAATCACATTAGGCCTCCCACCGATTCCAATTTCCCGATTCCTTCCAGCCATCCGCTGTCTAATCAAGGCAGATAAAGCCTCCATCACCCGATCTTCATTTAAGTCCAGTCCAAGCAACCCAAATGGCCCCACAGGGCCGTCAATCTCATTAAGTTCTTGCAGAAAGCCTTCATCACAGTATGGGCACAAAAAGTCACGCCCAAAGGTCGGACTGCTTGCCTGCATCTGTAACACCAGTGAGTATTTCCTCCGGTCGACATTGTCCACCTCTTTCACAAGTACTCAAACCAATCTGGGAGTTAGAGAACTGAAAATGCAGAGTGCTTGGAACCGAAACCTGATATAAACTGTTATTTCCTCCTGCACCAGCCAAGTATAATTATCAAGCTTGCAGAAGTCCATAAAGCAGTAAATCCCTAAGCAGTAAATACATCCCCATCATCATCCATGCCTTTTACCACCAAATTGGATCCGGCTATGGAGTAGGATCAAAATCAATAATTCTCGAGTAATTGGTCAGATAACAATGAGATTTGAAGAGAGCAATTATTATTTTGAATTTTCATACAGAACATACAGCAAAGGAGAATAAGCTAAAAGCAATGCAAGAGTACATGGTTGTACTTTTCCAGTCTGCACAAGAATATCAAGGTATAATCTCTTTTGGACAAGACCTGAGATTTTTATTTGAATTATATTGAAATAAAGACTTTTAAATCAAATTTGCACACCTGCGTTGCACCCAATGACCAATGAAGCACATCCACTGAAGAAGATAAAGAATTTAGACACAAAATTGATCTAACTTCAATCATAACTTCAGCGAAGTTTCATCTTACATAAGTAATAACCTCGACAAAGTTTGTAATTTTAACATAAATCAGAACTGAAGCAAAAAACATGTGCTGGTGTACAAGAAATTTGAGACAAAGGTACTGGGAGCAAGGTTCTAAATATCAGATATCGGGATCGTATTGGATGGGGGTTTTTCATATCGGATATCGGACATCGGGGATATCGGGATACGCGCGAATATCGGGCGTTCATATCAGACACTATATACAATGAAATATTGATAACTAAAAGTTGGTTTAAAGTTATAGATATCATCTATCTAATAAAAATGATATAATATACTTGCAAAGACAGTAAAAACACTGCACATTTGTACGCAGTCGTGCAATAAATAATTTATTTCATATCGGGCATGTCGGGCGATTTATCGACCAATATTTCAGATATCGGCCGTTTTTTGCTGCAAACGATATGGCAAACGATTTCCCCATATCGTATCGGCAGCAGGCAAAAAAAAAAAAAAAAGAGATAACGGACAATATCTCGACCGACTTACCCGATATTTAAAACGAGGGGGGGGAGAGAGAGAGACTAGCTTTCAGACAGAGAAAGGTAACTCGATTTGGGTGCACATGCTGGTTCAGCAATAGGATTTGACTGCCAAACAAGGTTACTTTATCAGCAGCACTAGAAAAATGTAATGATATATTTCCTGTTTTCTCTCTTTAAGATCTAGTGTCCAACCATTCATGTTGGACACAAAGCTAGATTTAGGGCCTGTTTGTTTCGTTGCAAAACGTCGCAAGTCGTAAGTCGTAAAATGAGAATGGAAAAATGAACTGTAGCAGAGAAAATATATTGTGTTTTTACGGTGTTTGATTGATAAAGTGGAGTGTAAATGGAAAAGTATATTGTGTTTTACGGTGTTTGGTTGATAAAGTGAAAGTGTAAATGATAAAGTATATTGTGTTTTACGGTGTTTGGTTGGTAATGTAAAAGTGTAAGTGGAAAAGTTAACCACAAAATTAACTGTAGCAGTAATTTAAATATTATAAATACTATTAAATTAAATCTACTATTACAAATTAAATTGTATTAATAAATTTGAGATAAAAAATTAATAATCTTAATAATTTATTTATAACAATAATATTAATAAAATATTAGTAAAATTAGTAAAATATTACTACAATATTAACTAAATAAGTAATTATAAAATTTTAAGAAAATCTAAAGAAACTGAATAAAATTTTAAGGATACTAATAAAACATAAATATTAAAAAAATCTTAAGAAAATTAATAAAATATAGTTATAATATTATAATATTATAAAATACTTAAGATTATTATAATATTAAATTTTATGATAATAATATCGTAATATTATAAAAATATAAAATTAACAAAGTAAAATATAATTATAAATTTAATAATGAAATATTATTATGATATTATTATAATGAATTATTACAATATTAACATAATAAAATATTAATATAATTTTAAAGTATATTATAATATTAATAAAGTAATTATTTATATTAAGAAATAAATAAATTAAATATATAATAATTTTATATTAAAACACATTATTGTTATATTAATAAAATATTAAATTTAAATAAAATATTAAGAAAATTGGTGTAAATATTAATAAATAATAAAGTATTAAATAACAATATTAAATTATATATTAAATTAAAATAATAAAATATTAAATATTAAAATAATCTTAAAAATAATAAAAAACTAAAAAATACCAGTATAAAATAATTCGGTAAGAAATTAAACACTATTAAAAATATTAATATATTAAATATTTAATAATATTAAATTATATATTGATTATCAAGTAACTGCTTTGGCACTACGAATGTATTACAAGTAGAATTTACATGACCACAAAATTAACTGTAGAAGTTGCAAGTGGGAAAATTTGAGTGTAAAAGTGAGATTTATATGACCACAAATTTAACTGTAGCAACTGCAAGTGGGAAATGAGAGTTGTATTTTGCGAAATGTTTTGCAACGAAACAAACAGCTGAAAATGGAAAAGAGTTTTACGACTTGCGGTTTTGCGGCGTTTTGCGGGGAAACAAACAGGCCCTTAGTGTACTAACTCTCATGTATTCATCATTGTTTAAAATCTCGGTATTGGGCAATGGTTTTTTAGTGTCAGCACCAATATCAGCCATATAGGCAATATCAGCCCCGATATCAATCAATATTATAGGGATAATATCAAAACGGTCACCCTCATATCCTGCTATGATATATATCATAATAGGCCGATATTTAAAATCATGGTAGTCATACACCAAAATTTTCAGTAGAGACAATTATATGATGACACAGTATTTGGAGTATTGAGATCTCATGATCTGTTTGCCTGGGACCTATGTCAACACTTCTAGGAGCAAAATCAGTGATGCCATGAATGCACAGGAAATACAATGTCTAATGGGGGTGCATTTTAGGTTTTTTATGTGATGCTCCTAATATGTTTTTGAGGAAGAAATACATGGTGGTTAATTTGTTACCTTGATTGTGCTATTAAATTCAGAAAATGCAATGCTTGTGAAAATATATAATAATCTTTTACTAATATTATATACTTAGAATCCTATGTAGCATGCCTAATGTAACCAGTGTGATCACCAAGTCACACTGGTTGCATCAAATTATCGTGTTTGGCCTACACCATATCATAAGGTCACACCGTACTTACAAGAGCTCAGTATCCTTAGCATTAATTCCTTCTTGGATTAAACACAGGCAAAGTGCATGTCTGGATTTAAGTCTCATTGGTTGGTACCTTATCACTCCGTTATAGCAAGTTAAACCAATGTTTAAAATAACGATAACGTAATGATAACGTTTTTCCTCAATTATTTTAATATAAGTTATAACATAACGCATAACGTAGGTTACATGATTAATATTTATTTAATAAAAATTAATATATATTATATTTAAGAATTTATATAAGTAGAAAAATAATTTAAAAAATTTAAAAAATATCAAAACAATATATAACACACATAGCAAGTCTCACAACAATTTTTAGAAAGTATCAAAATATTTTTTACATTTATAAGTTATAATTCATAATTCCATCTACACAAACAACAATCTAATCCATATATTTCATTATAATTCATAATTTTTAGCCACGCTATTCAATCTACACAAATATTCATAATTCAATTTACAATAATTCATAATTTTAAGTCATGTTATTCATTATAATTCATAAATCAATCTACAATATAATATTCAATCATACCCCCAGTGTCCTTCACTCTCTCTGATATTTTACCCCCATCTCTCTCTATGCTCTCTCCCTTCGATCTCTCTGCTCTTTTCCTTCCCAATCTCTCTTTGCTTTCTCTCCCGATCTCTCTCTGCTCTCTCCCTGAGGAGAGAGCAGAGAGAGATCGGGAGAGAAAGCAGAGAGAGATCGGGAAGGAAAGATAGCAGAGAGAGATCCGAGGGGAGACTGGAGAATGACAGAGAGAAGAGAAAGAGAGATCGGGGGGGCTTACATGTGCTTGGAGGTGAGAACTACCACTTGGAGACAATGTTCTAAAAAGCGATTTCAGTACGCGCGCGATCCGGGAGCGCATAATGCTTAAACAGCTTAAACGGTGATTAAACGGATTACACATTTTATTATTATTTTAATATATAATAAATTATAATACTTAAAACATGCAAATATGAATTCTATAAACTCCCAAAAAAGCATAAAAGATATAGCAACATAACTTGAAAAATTAAATTGTTAGTACTAAGAGGAATTTAAAAAGTAATAATGTCAATCAGTTCAAAGTATATCAAACCTCCACCTCCAACAACTATCGTTAAAAAATACTTTTTAAATGAACAAATATATGTATTTCTTTCAAAAAGCAATATACTTCCAACAACATTGATTCATTGCTAGATGCAACTGCAAGTAATGTACAAGTCTATCATTCTCACGCTTGAGACACTCCTCAGCCTATTAAAAGAAACAAAGACCATTGACAAGAACATGAGCAAAATATGTGCACGCGAGGGGGAGAGAGAGCTAACCAGGGGGAGGTCATCGTCGACGCAGGAGGAGGTCGTCGTCGACGCTTTGCTGCTGACCAGAGAGCTGATCATAAGGGGAGGCCTTTGTCGACAAAGAGGGAGATCGTAGTGGGAGGATCAACCGCAAGGGAAGGTCGCCGTCGAAAGGGAAGTCGCCACAGGAGGATCAGCGCTTTGTGAACTTCTTCATCATTGAGCTTCGGAGCCCTAATTCTCCAGGAGGATCGTCATCGCCGTAAGCTTCGGGAGCTTCAGATAAAATTAGGGCTTCGGGAGCTCCTTCATCTCGTCGCCGTGAGCATCGAGAGTTTCTTTATGAGATTCGGAAGCTTCGTCATCGCCATAAAAGGATCGAGGATGCGGATAAATTTAAGGTTCACGAACCCTAATTCTCCAACACACGACAATTTATATCCTCAATTATCGGATTTAGTTTGAGTTCAGTTAGCTTAATAGGTATGAAATTTGAATTAATTTGAAGTCGACTTGCACTATAACGTAGGTTATAGTGTGTTACGTTAATAACGTAATGTAACGTAAGTTACATGCAAAATAACCATAGTTATCAAACATTGCATTTTTTAGACCTGTTACATAACGATTGGTCGACGTTACGTTATATAACGAGTTATAACGGGTTATATAACGAGTTTTTTAAAACACTGAGTTAAACCATGAGATTCACCTCTGTGATTAAGAAAGGTAGGCCTCCTTACTGACCAACTAGCTCCGCGAGGTCCTTGACTATAGTTGTCTTTGCCGTGAATTTAGTATTGATTGTAGAGGTTTGAAGTCTCGCTTCAAGTTGTGCTCCATAGCTAGTCCTATTTGATGTGAAAAGGGTTCACGAGGATGACAAAATGATGCATGCACGAGGTGGTGGTGATTGTGATGGGTCAAAAGAGAACCCTATAAGAACCTCTTCCTACAATCAATCAATCAATCCGAATATTTATACATGCACTATATATGTGCCATACGTACAAACATGCATATGTATTATCTAATTTTCGTATGAGAACTCCAAGGTGAGAACTATTACGAGAACTCTATGATGGGCCTCCCATGGATGATCCACACTATTCATCTTGTTTGATTTGTTCAAATTAGTCTAAGAATGAGAGATCAAGTGATTTCAGACTCTTCCTCCAACATTGGAAGCAAAAAACATGTTATTTAGATCTAGAGAATAGATGGTGCTTGCTGGATGGGTAACAAATTAAGAAACCTCTTGATTTGGGTTTATTAGACAAGTTTGGATGTGTAGGTCAAGATGAATAGTGTGGCTCATCCACGGGATGACCCATCATCTTGAGTTCACACAAACCTTATTATGAGAAATAGTTCTCACATGAAGATCACCTATAATATGCATATTTGTATGTTACATACATTATACATAGATATGTCTGTGTACCATGCATGCATGCATGCATCTATATCTGCAAGTGTCTACAAATAATGATGGGAGAAGCGTTAACCATCACAATACTTCTCGTGCTTCTCTCTCTCCCTTAAACATATAGTCCTAACCAGTGATACAAGTCTCAGCCGAGTTCGTATCCGACTCGGCCATCCCCAATCCGATTTCGATTCGCGAGTCAAAAAATTCGCAGCCTACGCAGCGACTCGGTCGAGATTTTGAGTCGACTCGGTTGACTTGGATCTCGGTCAAGTCGCTGCCACCTCTGTTCACCAGTGATCTCGTCGTTTAAAAGAAACGAAGAGAAAAAAATAACCTACCTCAGATTTGCCCCCCGCTCAATGCCGCTCCACCTCTAGCTCCGCTCGCTCGACGACGCTCCACCTCCCCCACCTCCACTCTTCCTCTCCCCGCTGCCATCTCAGATCTGTCTCTCTCTCCCACTTCCTCTCCCTCTCTGTTTCTCTCTCTTGTCTCTTTCTCTCTCCCTTTCTTACCCGCTCTCTCTTTCCCTCTCCATCTCCCAAACTCTCTGTCTCTTTCCCTCTCCCTCCTTCTGTTTCTCTCTCCCCTCCCTCTCTCACCCGCTCTCTTTCTCTCCCTTTTCATCTCCCTAACTCTCTCTGTCTTTGTCCCTTTCCCTCCCTCTGTTCTCTCTCCTCCTCCCCCTCACCCGCTCTCTTTCTCTCACTCTCCACCCGCTCTCTCCCCTCCCTCTGTTTCTCACTCCCTCTCTTACCCGCTCTCTCCCCCCCTCTGTTTATTTAATTTTGGCAATTTAATGAAGTTAATTTTGTTAATATTAGTCTAAATTTAATCTTGTTAATTTAATCTAGATAATTTAATATATATAGCTAATATTAATCTAGTTAATTTAATATAAAGCGGTATTAATCTAATTAACATATAGCTAATATTAGTCTAAATTTAATATAGTTAATTTAATCTACTTAATTTAATCCAAGTAATTTAATCTAATGTTAATTCATTAGAAATGTTTTAATTAATTGTACATTAATTTAGTGTAAATTTAATTTTTTTAATGTTAATCTTTTAAAGTGTAAATTAACAGATAATTTTTAATATTTCAGTATGGCTCCAAAGCAGTGCGATATTGGATGGGAACATGATATCACTATTGGTGGAAGTAAAAAACTTGTGAAGTGTAATTATTGTGGAAAACAAATATATGGTGGCATCCCAAGATTGAAGCAACACATAGCACATGTATCCGGTCAGGTAGAAGGATGCTTGCGAGTACCAAGAGAAGTGTTTCAAATATTGTAACATATTTTCGAAAGTAGCAAAGAAAAAGCAGCCATAAAATCTAAAAAAAAGCAGCTTATGAAACATTTAAGTGAAAAAGATTTTTATGATGTGACCAATGGAGATTTTGAAAATGAAATTAAAAAATTGGTAGCGTGGAAGAAGTTGAAAGAAGATAATTAAAGCAAGTTATAAAGGAAAGCCGTGAAATGGCTTGAAGATCGATATAAGGTCATACAAGAGATGTTGGTGGCAGTAGTTCACAGCCTTCAGGATCAGAGATCAAGCGTGGAGTGTGTCGGAGTTTTACCATTATAGAAGCTGAAATTCCATCTCGTGGTATTGATCCTTGCATGTTATCAAGGAAACAGAAATCAATTAAAAACATGTTCTCAACTAAGAATGTTAAAAAAGTTGAAAAAACCTTGGCAAAATTTTTTCACTACAATGCAATACCATTCAATGCAGTTGATAATGGTCCTTATTATCAGGTCATGATTAATACTATTGCGGAGGTAGGTCAGGTGTAAAGACCCTATGGGCTACCAGATTGGCAATCTTTATTTCGAGGAGGAAATGAAAGAAATTGAAGCAATAAAAGCAAAATGGCCGCAGTATGGTTGAACAATCATGTGTGATGGCTGAAGTTCCAGGAATAGAAAACCTATTATTAATTTTATGATTTATTGTGATAGAAGCATGATCACTTCTGTTGATACTACTAATATTTCAAAGACTGCTGATTATATATTTCTCTAATGGACAAAGTTGATGAAGTTGGTGAAGAAAATATCGTGCAGATTGTAACAGTCAATGAGGCAAGTTTCAGAGCAGTTGATCACTTGTTTACGGAGAAGAAAAAGCATTTGTTTTGATCTCCATGTGCAGCACATTGTATTGATTTGATACTTAAAGATATTGGTTCGATGAATCAGTGGAGATATTAGATGATGCTAAGATGATTACATCATTCATTTACAATAGCCTCAAAGTAGTAAATTTAATGAAGCAATTTCCTAGAGATAGAGATTTGTTGGGACCAGGTATAACACGGTTTGTCACCGAGTTTATTTCTATCGAAAGCCTTATTCGCTATAAACAAGATTTGAAAAGAACGTGTACAACAACCGAATAGCGTGAATTCAACAAGGAAAGGAGTAGAAGTGTGAGAGATAAGATTTCTAATCTCATTCTGACTGACTGATTTTGAAAGAAGGCAAAAGAGGCCCAAAACATTATGGATCCTTTTATTAGAGCTTGAAGATAGTGGATCAGGACAAGAAACCTACATTATCCATTATCTATAAAGCTATGAATAAAGAAAAATTTACTATAAAGACATCAAATAAGAATTGAAAGAAGTACTAGGATATCATTGATAAAATATGGGAGGGACAATTGCATAGACACTTGTATGCTGTTAGTAATTCATTTATCTAGAAATCATATTTGTTGACTAGAAATTGCAACTGTCATATCATAACAATCATGTGTATACATTTTTGCAGCATATTTTTTAAATCCAGCACTACAATATTCAAAAAAAAATTCTACACATCCAGAAGTGAAATAGATTAAAGGAGGTCATTAAAAGATTGAAACCGGATTTGAATAAACAAGCAAGAGCTATTAATGAGGTATTAATAATTTATTTATTCCATGGATATAATGTTATGCAAATATTAACACTTATAATGTGGATTCTCACAGATAAAATTATTTGTGGATGGAGTTGGAGAATTTGAAAACTCATGACTAGAAGAGCAGTGCAATAATATCTTCCAGCTGATTGGTGGATTAACTATGGCGAAGAAGCTCCCAATCTACAGAAAATTGCCATTAAAGTTTTAAGCCAAACATATTCTTTATTGGCTTGTAAAAAAAATTGGAGCACGTGATCGCCGATTCATACAAAATTGCGCAACCGGTTGGCAATGAAAAAGTTACATAAACTAGTATTGTGCATTACAATATGTAGTTGTGAGTAAGAAACTTGACATGCCAAAGCGATACTGATATTATTACAACCCAATTGATCTGAACAATATTTTCAATGATAATATATTTAATGAGTGGATTCGGGAGGGAGAACAACTGATGTTACCACCAGATGACTTAAGTTCGTTGGATGAAGATATTCATCGTAGTAACGAAAATGGCGGTGATGGCTGTGATGACGACAACAATGGTGATGGCGGTAGTAATGGCGGTGACGATGATGATGGTGATGGTGGCAGTTATGGCGGTATTGTGAAGAGACTCATTGTGTTAGTGGAAGCTAGCGAGGTGGTGCTATGACATGGGATTCAGAGTATTATGTCACACAAGATACAAAAAAATTCTCGAAACGGCAGTAGGTCACCCAGGCGAGAGCGAACTCAACCCTATAATATAGCTGACGCTGATGTCCAGTATATCAAGAGCGTTAAAGTCGATGCTCCTTCCTTAGAAGGGCGCTTGGACCCTCAAGTTTATATAGATTGGCAGTTGGCTATGAACCGCTATTTCTGTTGGCATGACATGTCTAAGTCTAGAAAAATTCGATTTATCGTGATGAAATTAACAGGACAAGCTGAACAATATTGGGAAAACCTTGAGAGGGTGATGGGGTACAGAAGGGAAGACCCAGTGGAGACTTGGGAAAGCATGAAAGAGAAGCTTATGTTGAAGTACGTTCCACCATTATTCAGTCAGCAATTACTGGACAAATGGAATCGATGGACTCAAGGGAACAAGTCAGCCACAGATTACATTGCTAAGTTTGAATCGGTGCGGAGCAATCGAGTTAGAGTCCTGAACAAGCCCTATCTAGGTTTAGGTCCGGTCTTAGGAATGATTACCACCGAAAGCTAATCGCTCGAGGTATCACGACTCTAGAGCAGGCATATCAGTTAGTCACCGACTTGGATAAGTCTATAGTATCCTATTTTCACCGAACTGACTTTAGGGATAACTCTAAGACCGCCACTACTAGCAAGCCAAACTTTAGCCGATCTTTTCCTGTTCCGAGCAAATCTGCCTCCAGTTCCTCTAGCGTCAAACCAGCAATTCCTTCTAGCGCCAAGCCAACGACCTCCGAGAGCGGTTAGTGAACCAGAAAAAGTCAACCCACGGACCCAATGCTATAGGTGTCAAGGTATGGATACCTTGTCAGCTAGTGCCCGAGTCAAGCCAAAACCCTCTTCGTGAAAGTTCCCATTGAAGATATAGAAGAAGAAGAGGATGATGGAGAAGTGATCGTACACCAACAAGGTGATGACTCGAATGCCTCTGTTGAAGAGTATGAATTCAATGAGTGCATCAGAACTGTGAAAGTGGCAAACCTAACTCCTAGTGTAGGCCGAGCCCATTTAGGAGTGGTTAGGTGCACAGCACAGCCTGAGCCACTCAACGACCGGAAGATGACTGCCATATTTCAAACTTGCACAAAAATTAAAAACAAGAGTTGCAAGGTGATAGTGGTTAGTGGCAGTTGCATCAACCCCGTTGCGTAGAAGTTAATCACCACCTTGGAGATAGACCGTTGAAGCATCCAAACCCCTACAAGGAACGTGAATCGACACTACATTCATAGATGTTCAGGACATATGTCAAATTTCTATCCAGTTTGTCACATACACAGATAATGTATGGTGTGACATACTCCTCATGAATGTTGGTCATATTATTTTGGGTCGACCATGATTGTTCGACTTAGATGTGACCATATATGGACATACCAACCAATGTTCGTTTGTCCATAACGGCAAAAGGGTGAAGATAATGCCAAATCAACCGAAACCACCAACCCGAGAAAAAAGGTTGACAAAGGCAAAGATAAAGTTGATGTTCTAACTTCTAGAAAGAAACGTAATAAGGGCAAAGGTAAGATGGTAATGAATTTGATTAGCCACGAACAAATGGAAAAGAGCTGGCATGAGGGTTCTACTTATTATGCACTCGTGGCTCGAAAGGCTGATCGAAAGACTGAGGTGCAGATACCCGGGCACATTAAACCAATCCTGAAAGAGTTTTCTGAAATCCTCCCACAAGATCTGCCAGGTGAGTTGCCTCCCATGTAAGACATTCAACATGATATTGACTTGGTCCTAGGAGCAACTTTGCAAACCTGCCCCACTACAGTTGAACCCTACTGAACATGCAAAGTTACAACGACAGATAGAGGAGTTACTTGATAAAGATTCATCAAAGAAAGCTTGAACCCGTGTGCAATTCCCGCACTCTTGGCGCTAAAGGATGGCACATGGCGTATGTGTGTGAATAGCCGCACAATCTACAAGATTACTGTCAAGTATCGTTTTCTCATTCCCTGTCTTGATGATATGCTGGATCTGATGTCAGGTGCCACAATCTTCTCCAAGATTGGTCTTAAGAGTGGATACCACCAAATTAGAATCCGACTATAGGATGAATGAAAAACTGTATTTAAAACTAAGGATGGGCTGTGTGAATGGCTGGTTATACCCTTTGCACTGTCCAATGCTCCTAGCACCTTCATAAGAGTGATGACTCAATTATTTCAACCATTTATCGGTAAATTCGAAGTGGTATACTTTGATGATATACTAATTTATAGCCGAACTCGGGAGCAATAAGTGGACCATCTGAGGTAAGTCCTCCGCACACTCCAAAAATACTAACCCAAAGAAGTGTGCTTTCTGTACAGACAGGGTTATCTTCATAGGATTTATGGTCTCATGCGAGGGAGTTTCCGCGGATCCTAAGAAGGTGAGAGCAATCACCGAGTGGCCACAACCCCGAACGATTAGGGAAGTCAGGAATTTTCATGAGGTAGCCACTTTCTACCTTCGGTTCATAAAGAACTTTAGTGATATTATGGCACCTATAACCGATTATCTGAAGAGCGAGGGATTCCAATGGACTCCTGTCACCACTAAAGCTTTTACAGAAATGAAGAGGATGATGACTGAAGCTCTTGTTATACATCTCCCTGACTTTTCGAAGACGTTTGAAGTGACATGTGACGCATCGGGACTGACAATAGGTGGTGTGCTGAGTCAAGAAAACCATCCCGTTGCTTATTTCAGTGAAAAATTAAATGACGCCCGACAGTGATACTCCGCATATAACGAGAAATTTTATGCGGTTATGCAGGCTTTACATTACAGGAAGCATTATCTGTCACCGCAGAAGTTCGTGTTGTATTCAAATCAAGAAACACTGAAGTACCTCAACTCTCAGAAAAGGCTAAATGCGAGACACAGCAAATGGGTGAAATTCCTCTAGAATTACACATTTGTTCTCAAACACAAGGCGGAAGTTGAGAATAAGATCGCTGATGCGCTCGACCGGCGTGTAATGATTTTAAAGTTATGACTGCAGAAGTGATTGGGTTCGAGAGATTGAGGGAGGAGTATGACTCATGCCCCGACTTTGGGGAAATTTACGTCATGCTACGGGACGGCTCCGTTCGTGAAATGGATGGCTTTCTGTTACAGGACGTTTATCTATTCAGATCCCGAAAGCTATGTATTCTCCGTACATCCCTCAGGGATTCTCTCTTGGAAAATGCATATTAGATGTCTGGCTGGATATTTCGGTCAGAATGAGACAATTGAGTCTGTTAAGGACTGATTCTACTGGCCGAGCTTAAAGAAAGATGTCACTAAGGTCGTTCGCCAGTGTTGCATGTGTCAACTGGCCAAGCAACAAAAGTAGATTGCCGGACCTTAACACTCCTCTCCCTGTGCCCAATTGCCCTTGGTAAGATGTGAGCCTAGATTTCATACTAGAGTTACCAAAAACTTAGAAAAGGCATGACTCTATCCTAGTAGTAGTTGACCGATTCTCCAAAATGGCTCACTTCATCCTGTACTCTAAAACCTCCGATGCGTCTCGAGTAGTTGTCTTGTTTTTTGATAACGTCATCAAGTTGCATAGATTACCTAAAAATATGGTGTCCGATAGGGACGTTAAGTTTGTTAGCTACTTCTGGCAAACACTTTGGCGCACAAGATGGTCACCAAACTGAAATTCTCAACAGCTTTTCATCCACAAACGGATAGCCAAACCGAGATAGTAAACAGGACTCTAGCCTTAGGTGTCTCATTGGAGAAAATTTGAAAACTTGGGATCTCATTTTGCTTATGACCGAATTTTCATATAATGATTCTATCAATAGGATTACATGTCTTAGTGCTTTTGAAAAAGTAACTAGCTTTAAACCTAGACAGCCAGTTGATTTAATTCCCATGGCTCATCATCATTCTAGGGTATCAGACTCTACATCAGCATTTGCATCTCATATATATACACTATATGAGGAGAGCAGAGAGAAAATAATGCAAAATAATGCTGATTATAAAGCTTCTGTAGATTTGCATCGCAGATTAACATTTAATGTCAGTGATTATGTGATGGTTCGCATGAGACCCGAGTGGTTTCCTCCGAAAACCGTGAAGAAATTACACGCGGAAGCGCAGGGCCATTCCAAATTCTCAAGAAAATCAATTCAAATGCTTATGTGGTGGATCTCCCACAGAACTTTAGCATCAGTTGCACTTTTACTGTTGGATTTCATATAGAGGTACCTTTGTTACCCCCTTCTGATCAATTCATGAATGAACTTACCAAAGACCATCTTTCTGAAAGCCCACACTACCTCCATTTCCTCTTAAACTACCTCATGCAAAAGAAAACATAGATTCTATCTTGGATGATCAGATTGTCTCTATTAGAGACAGAGGGACGCGACACTATCTCATTAAGTGGAAAGGAAGACCTGATTCAGAAAATTCTTGGATTACCAAGAACGTCCGACATCTTAATCTCGACCTACTAAAGCGCTATCAGCCAGCAAAAGCTTCACCCCACACACTCGACAGGGTCGAGTTCTTCCCACCCGGGGGAATTGATGAGGACATCACGCCGCTCAGGGACCGATTCGATCCAGTCTATTTCAGGAAGCGGCGCAATGTAGTTTTTTAGCTTTAGCCTAGTTTTAGTTTAGACTTGTTTTATGTCATTTAGTTGATACAGTAGTTGTTCTTTTTGTGGGCGTTTAGTACAACATCGGTTATTTCCTAGAAGTCCCTTCTTGTAAAGCCTATAAAAAGTCCACTTGACATGGATTATTGAATGATTAAAACTTTCCTCAAATATCCAGTTAAATTTCTATGTTTATTTTCTCTCAAGTTTTGAGTGAGAAGCTCGCATAAGGGGTGAAACTCCGAAATTCTATCCAGTTTTGAATTTCAAATTTTAGTTGCGATTTTGAAGGTGATTGCGATTCAGGCTGATTTTACATCAATTGTTACCCATATACCAATCTTGTCTTTTATATATACCTTGTACCTTCTCTTATGAAAATTAATTAATTCCTTTCTATCGTTTCTATTTCACTACACAAACGAACATTCATCTTTTCCATGCATGATGCGTGTATGCATAAATGCATCCAAATGTGTACAGTGTAAGTATGCGTGTAAAATATACAAATGAATGCACCTATATGAGTACACACATGCATAAATGTACACGCATATGTATGCACATATCTACATACATATTTAGTCATGCATAGTACCAACATCTATATATAACTGATATAAGTGGCAGTGCATTGTTAAGCTCCATTGCAGCATGCATGAAAATAGTCATAAAAACAGTACTTTGTAGCAGCTTTTGTCAAGTTGAACACCCTAATAAATGTGATGATGAAATTCAAGTAATAGATTAGAACCGCATTTGTTGCATCCTAATTCTTTCACCTATTTATCAGTCCAGTCATTTTACAATTGAAGTTGCAAGCAAGAAGAATAAATGGAAGTCAAAGCCAAAGCCAATGAAAGCAAACTACGCACATAGAACTCCAGCAGATTAAAAGACTCTCAACTTACTGGAGCAACCTTCAAAACACAGCTTCGGACATGTGGGTATGGTCAAATAGGATAAGTTGCTGGTCCATCTGTCTGAATAGACAAAATATGACTTGGGTGAATCATTTTGTCGGGATGAATGGTGCACAACATTTGGTTCGGTCGGCACTACATCCACAGGTTCTGATGTTCTCTCTTAAAGGAGACAGAAGAATGATGAAAAGATTTATCATAGCCGCTGAATTATGTTTTATGTAGCATCTTCTTGGTAACAGATATCGGCACCCAGCAAAGTGATTAAGACACCCACCAACTAGATTAAGGCAACCCCCCAATAAATCTTCAAAATCCCCAAAATGACCCCGCTTCTTCTTCTCCTTCTCTCCTTCTCATTTGCCGTTGCCTCCCCGCCTCCCCCTCCTTCCCCGCCCCGCCCCCTTCCTCGCCTCCCTCCCAGCCTCCCCCTCCCTTCCCCCTTCCACCCCTTGTATATGTTCGGCCAAGTCGACCGAACAGATACATATTTGTTCAACCTGATGTCAAGAACGTAAGCAACAGTGTCTGAGCCAAAGCAAACAAATAATTCATTAACGATGTCCCAAATTGAAAATAAAAGAAGCTTCAGGAGAAAGAAAAACATAAAATGAGATTAACTAAACATAAAAAGCTCTAGTTTCTGCCAGAAGATTGTGGATGGGATGTCAACTATTTTCCACTTCCCACATCACAAGAACCTCGGCCGAATAAATCTATATCTAATAGGCCACATCAGGCCGAACAGATACAGAGAGGGGGCCGGGGGGGGGGGGGGGGGGTTGGGAAGGAGGTTGGGGGGGAGGAGGAGGCGGGCGACGAGGGGCTCACAGTGGAGGAAGAGGAGGGAGGCATGAGGAGAGGGGACTACTGGCGGGGGGAGGAAGCTCGCCAGGGAAGGAGGAAGGATGAGGAGCAACCTTGTAATTTTGATTAAGTAGGGATATTCTAAGTTTTTCCATGAAGGTAAATGTGTCCAACCAAACAATTGATAAACGGGAAAGGACATTGCCACCCCCCAAAAGTGAGAAAGGCCCCCCAAAAAATTTACAAGTGCGCCATTATTTTTTTCCCCATTTCATTCATAGTAAAAAGTCTAAAATACCCCTTTCTTCTCCCTCCTTCCTCTATCTCCCTCCTTCTCTGGCGACCCTTGCTCCCCCTCCTCCTCTCTGGCCTCCCCCCTCCCCCTCGACATTCCTTGAACTGACGAACCTCCTACCCTCTGTGTCGATGACCCCCTGTTCAGCCCCATCCCCGTCGGAACCCCCTGCCCCCAACCCCTCCCCCCTTTCTCCCCCCACTATAACTGTTCAGCCAAACACCGGCCGAATAAAATAGTGTCTGAAACTTGGCTGAACAGACATTGTGTTGTTCGGCCAGTGTTCGGCCGAACAGTTGCAGTAGAGGAAGGAGTTGGGGGATGGGGTTCGCCGGAGGGGATAGGGGAGGGGGTTGAGGGGAGAGGGAATTCGCCGGAGGGGAGAGGGGAGGGGTTGAGGGGGTTTGCCGAAGGAAGGGGATGAGATTCGCCAGGGAAATGGGAGGGGGTCGCCGGAGGGGGGAGGGGGGGTTCACTGAAGGGGGAGGGTCGTTGGCGATGGAGTCGTCGGTGAGGGAGGAGAAGAAGGAGAAGAAGGAAAATTTGTATTTTGGTCATTTTAAATTTTTTTTTTTGTTGGTGGGAGGGGGGTGGGTTGTTGGGGAGGGGGGGGGGGGGGGGGCTTTATCAATTTTAGGGGTGCCTTAATCTATGGGGGGCCTTTATCAACTTTGGGGGTGGCAATATCCGTTCCCTTGATAAACAGTGTTTTTTTTTATGGGTGCCTTCATCGGCACTCCATTTTCTTCTGTTAAAAGTTATAGAATAATTAAGAGTTGTACAATTAATAAGATAGCTGGTTGTTTCATTGAAAAATTAAGGGGAAAAAAAAAGGAAAATTCAAAGTTCAAACCCTATTGTAACTCAAATAATTAGACCTCCATTATATTTATCAAGAAGCAAACTTCTAATTAAATAGAATAAATACCCCTCTATAATGCACTTAACTACTACATATCCGGAGTCGTGCAACACACGAATACGTTTGATCATAGCCCAATTTCATTTCATCCAAATTATTTCAGATCTAGACAATGAAAGACCTCAATCAAGATCAGAACCATGCTAAACAACGGACCACGCACAATTCTGCTGAAGATCGAGCCAACTCTATTGAATTATGACGTAATTTCCACAATTTAGGCTAAATTTGAAAGATATTGAACAAACACATACAGAATTGAAAACAAAATCGGAAAAAACTTGTACCTTACAGCATGCAGAGGAGAAACCCGAGCCCTAGATTTGGAAATGGGCTAGAGAAATTTTTTTTTTTTTTTTTTTCTTTGGGTTGCGGGCGGGCGGGGGGCGGGGGTGGGGGGAGTGAGAGTGGAAGTGGGAGAGATGATGATAACGGAGTGAGAGAGAAAGAGAGAGAGAGTGTGCGCGCGTGCGTGAGAGAGGTCTTCTAGAAGTCTTCGTCTTTCCCCGTTCGCTCCAATGGGGACAATCCACTGTGCAAGCCACGCGGCCACTGCTGCGCCGTCTGATTACGGTGCTGCTCAAATTGTCGGTGATAAATTACTTTTTATATTGTTGTTGTCGGTGGTAAACTGATCAGGAGGAAGATGAGTAAAAAAAGAATAAGGGAGAAGAAGAAAGGGAAGCTAAGAGAGAAAGAAAAAAGAGGGAGTCGACATTTCTCTCTCTTGTAGATGAAGACGGACGGACAACGTTTCTATATAAATCACAAGAGAAAACCTCTCTTTGGTCAGTTTTAATTGCCGGGTTACAACGGGTCGGATTCGAGTAGAATCCCTTTGGTCGGTTTTGATTACCGCGTTGCAACAGGTGGATTCGAGTAGAATCCAACAATCTCCACTTATATATCCGATTAGGACTTTCCGATTTATCTAATGTGCAATTTTATCTCTAAATATGTTTTCTCCATTAAAATCAGGAAAAAAGAAAAGAAAAAAAGAAGCAGGTTTTTCTTGTTTTTAAATTTTACCTATATTAGTTGTTTAAGCTAGCAAGTACCCCCTCTATTAGCGGGGGTTGAGGTAAATTGTTGAACTCATTAGTTTAATGGAAATTTTGAAAGATTAAAAATAGTTATATAGATATTTATATTTAATAACACTCATAATTATACAATTAATCAAATTGTCTGTGTTGTAATAAATTATGTTAATAAATAAATCATATTATTCTCCATGTTGAGTAAATATTTTGTTATGTAAATATATATTCAAATAAATAAATTATATATTTTACAAATACATACATGCGTATATATTTATGTATTTTTCTGGGAATATGTCCGCAAGAACAATATTGATAAATAAAATTTACACATAATTTTTTTATTTAAAAAATTTTTCGTCAGAAATATTGCTATAAAATATTTATGATGTGTGTGAATATGTAATGTTTCTATTCTGCAATAATAATTAACAATAATAATGTTAATAATAACAATAATAACTTCTAATTATTCTTAATATTTTTAGCCCACACATATGAGCTCGGCCAAATTTCTTTTTGCTTCTTTTTTCCTCTCATTTTCTTTGAATCAAGCTCAAGAGGCCCAACCCAATTCCTTTATTTCTTTTCTATCTCTCTTTTTCTTTTCCACCATTTCTCTCTCTTCTCAAGCTTTTCCCCTTACTGCTAACCAAACTCCTGCACATGCCCTTCGCTCCACGGCCATCCTCTCCTCTTTATATATATATATATATATATATATATATATATATATATATATATATATATATATATATATATATATATAGAATCTGTACCTCAGCCGCCAGCTGAGAGAGACTCTTATATATATAATGAAAAGTATTATTATATAACATAGTTTATGACATCTCATTATTAAATTCCTTCAACAAATAAAATAATTATATTAATTATTACCATCACAATTTATAATATAGTCATTAATAATTATCAACTTGAAAGTTACTTAATTAATGAAAAGTCTAAAGAACTACTTATCATCCTACTTATCATCTTGTAATAATTTTAATTTTAACTTTAATTAATATTTGGTACTCATCATTATTAATATTATTATTTTATAATATAAATTATAATTACTTATAAAATTTTAATTGCAACAAAAACTATAATTACTTATAATTTATAATTTAAAAAAAAATGTAATTACTATCATGGATCAAGCAAAAGAATGAGCCAAACCCAAGCCCAAGCCATTTCCCTTTTCTCTTCTTTTTCTTTTAGGCTTGGCCAAGCCAGCCTAGAGCCCATGCCTGCATCACTTCTATTTTCTCTTTTCATCTCCATTTATTTAATTTCTGAGCCCAAAGGCTTAAAAGCTCAAAGTGTTAAATAATGTAATTAATATTGTGATATGTGATGTTATTATTAAGAGAATTCATCACCTTTGTGGGTTCAAATAACTGCACTCATCAGTTTTGTGAGTCTTCCGTACTTATTTAGTGTGGTTATTTGCACCCAAAAAGAAGATGATTTCACCAACTCGCTATAAGATATGATTATTCTTAATATTCTTTTCTTTTCATTTCCTTAAAATTATTCTTAGTTTTCCTAATCTATACTAATTAGCCGCCCACACCCCATATCACATTTACATGTAATACTCTTATATTTTATGATATACGAAGTAATAATAATTAGATACTAATATGAACCATTCCTCTCTCATTTCTTCTTACTTTATAATTAAGTCTATAGAGCCCAAGGCCAATCCTTATTCGTTCTTCATTTTCTCCTCTTATGATTTTCTTTTGTAACTCAAACCCAAGGCTCATTCTTAAATATTTCTACTTATTTTCTTCTCATTATTTCTTGCAGCCCAAACTGAGCCCAACAAAGTCCAAACCCTCTCTTTTCTTTTTCATTTTCTCTTTTTCTTTCCCTATATTTTTTATCTATCCTCTCTGATTACTCTCCTTCAGCTAATGAATGCACCATCTCTACGCGTTCTCCTCTCCACCACGAACTGACTAAAGACGCTGTGCAAACGCAAACCATAATTCTCAGACGTTACCACATAACTTTTTTAACGTTACGAAAAATTCCTTGGTACAGTAAATAACCCCCATACAAAATTAGGGGCAGAGTTGTCCAAATAGTATAAAAAATCTTCCCTTCCTCTAACAGTTACCCCTCCTTATACTCGTACATAGACTACATAGTTGGTACATATTTATTTATATTATTGTATATTAATAATAATATTATGAATATCTAACACACAATATTAATATATCCATTTTGAGAATTGGAAAAATGAGGGGTGAACTCATAAATTCTTTGGGTAAACTCATCAGAAGGTGCATTTTGGGTAGTTTGAAAAAAATCGGGGAGGGGGAGGGTGCTTCATATTTATTTATATTATTGTATACTAATAATATTATTATGAATATCCGACATATACAATATTAATATATCCATTTTGAAAATTTTAGAGAAAACGAGGGGTGAACTCATAAATTCTTTTGGTGAACTAATCAGAAGGGGCATTTTAGGTAGTTTGAAAAAAATTCAGGGGAAGGGGTGAAGTAATAAATTCTAACCGTCAGTGGCGGACGCAAGAATTTTATTCAAGGTAGTTAAAAGGTAATATAAGAAATAAGTTAAAAAAAATAAAATATTAGCATTTAATCATTTTAAATAATAAATTGATTATAACACTACTATTGTATATTTCATATTTTGAAAATGCGACATAATTTTTCAATCTTAATGTGTTTAAATATATCTCTTTTAATATATGTCACCAAGCAATCCCTCAAGACAAAACCCCCTCTGCATTATCCGCGGACGGTAGCCTGTTGCCGCTTGAGTCTCAGAATATTGGGAAATTTGAAACGATGATGTCGCAACTCGCACAATTGATGCAATGTCCCTCAACTAATAATTCTTGATTATATTTTAATAATAATCTCTCAATACACAAGTAAAATAACAATAATAATAATTAAATATGTTAATAAATAATAAGGAATAACAATAATAAAATAATGAGTAAATAATAATAGTAACAGTGATAATAATTAGAAATGATTATAATTTATTTATAATAATAATAATAATTCAGAATGATTGATTGATAGTAGTAATAATATATATATATATATATTATATATATATATATATATATATATATATATATATATATATATATAAGGTTTCTGTACTTCAGCCGCCAGCTGAGAGAGTTTTTTAACCGGCGGGACGTGGCAACATAACACCGATGCATTTGTAAAAAAAATTTGGGGGACAAAAAACAAAAAATCTTACTCGAATAAGCAATCAGTCACTTCAACAATTGCTTTGACTAAAATACCCTCTCTTATAACTTTTTACTGTCTATAAAATCGTTCCTTCCAAAAAAAATTACTGATCTGAATCTTTATTTCATCAGTTCGAAAAATTTATGTTTTTAATTCCTAAACTTTTCAACCAACTCCGTTCAAAAATTTGTTTTTTTAAAACAAAGATTTGATCAAGATGGCGCCCAAGAGATCATTCGTGAAAAAAAGTAATGGGGAACCTAGAGAACCTAATTTTTTTGGGTTCTGTAGCCCTTCATATTTTGATTTTTTTCAGTTGTGATTTAAAATTTTTTTTTAAAAATTCCCTATTTTATTTAACTTCGATTCGAAAGTGACTCTTGCACTGATTTTTTTAATTCAGCTTTGAATTTTTATTACAAAGAAAAAAATAATACTAAATTTTTCTAGAAAATTTTTAATTTTTCTTAAAATTTTCAACAATCTTAGCTTTTTAAAAATACTTTTTAAAATTTTTAATTTTAAAAGCTTGCGACCATGGTCGCAATTAAAAGTAAGAAAATCACATTTTTTTGTTTTAAAGAAGTAAGAATCAAAATTAAATTTATTTATACGTTTTGAAACAATAATTTTTAATTTTCTACCCTGAAACTGTAACGCCCCGATCCCAAGGATATGGGGACGTTATGGCGACGTACATACGCGAGGTGAAAACAACCTCACGCGTACGTTAAGCCTCAGTACAGGGAATCACCTCCATAGATATAATGGTTCCAGTAGGAAAGAAGTATAAGAATACCTGCAGAAAGGGGTTAGTGATCATAACAGATATAAAAATAGAGATAAATGAGATAACAGAAATAATTACCAAGATACCTATAAAGAGTCTCGATGAGGAATCTCCTATGTGACTCCAAGGCACTATCTGATAATACGGTAGCTCGGATCTCCAACCTGGGCATGCAAACTCAGGGTCGTCAGAAAGCGACCTAGTGAGTGGTAAAATGAAGGAGGCAATAATATGCACTATAGTAATACAAGCACAATAATAATAGATAATACATGCTGTTGTAATGGTGATACCATATCCTAAGCATATAATAAGCATATAAGTAGCAGCAGAAGTATCTAAACATGAAAGATATAAGTATGTTATCTTTTATTACCATCACTACCTAGCCGGTTATCATCTGGTCATGTCTTTAGGCGTGTCCGGTTGATATCATAAATACTGTCGTCTAGGGGTGACGTGATAGCAGTGACCATACAGGTGGGCATAAGCAATATGAATATGCAGGTGGGCATATGCAATATAACTACAATACTGTGTTGTGCATATACAGTAATGATGTCTGCACGGAATACAGGAGACAGAATATATGTAAGGTAGATTATACATGTACATGAGTAGGATGCCACCACAGAATGAGTAACATGTACTAGGCAAAGAAACAAATATACATATCATATGATAGCTGATAAATGATCAGAAACAGTAACAAGTACAACTAAACATGTATCAGGCAAGTCATGTCATTTATACCATAGTAGCAATCAGTACCACCTGGTATTTTAATCAATCTCTTCCAGTGTCCCATACCACTAGCAGTTCCTACTGGAGCCCGCACTCCAGTCGAACCCATCCGGATATGGCCTACGGGTACCATTATCCAAACGAGAGAGTGACCAAATAACAAGTGTTCCCGACGTCACTATTGTGTATACTGTTTTATTATGTTAATTGGAAACCCATGGTCGAGGAGTTCTTATCGGGTAAGTGTATCCCGTGCATACCCGGGATCACGGCCTTAAACAAACCCCTGGCTGCTGAGACCAGGGCCATCCGCTAAGAGGGGAGCATGAATCAAGTAACGAGAGCTCATGGAGCAATTGGTAGGTAGCACTACCGTCCCCTGCAGTGGGACTAACAATATGGTTCCAGTACATCACCCGATAAGATCTAATCAACCGTCAAGTCTCCCCCATACCCAAGTTATCATTATGATCTGATATGTCAAGTATACAATGTAGCAAGAACAAATACCGTACATGATACGGGTAACATGATAACTGGACCAGAGCTCTGTTGATAGCATAGAACAATATAACGAGAAACGGAAACAATATAACGGGATGTGTATAACGGGAACAATAGATGTGGGATTCCACATATCGCATATCAACAGCTCTCATGCCCAGTATCGGGAATATCCATATCAGTAACAGGAAATAATCATATAACATGACTACGGTACCATGGAACAATAATACATATGATATGTACAGTGATGACAAGAAGATAGAAACAGTACATGCATGCACACTCGTGAGATGAGCATATGTAACAGTGATGTAACGATGAGAACAAGTATATGAACACAAGTATATGACATGTGGTACTCCGTGCAGTGATATATCCGTTTACCAGTCGAACATATATGTGTTGTAATAATGTGTGTCATATCTCTGTGATAGAACATGTACTAACAGTGATCAGTGTATGAGGTGATACTATATCCAGTCATCTTACAGTATCTGAGTAATGATGATACCAGTGCATGAAATAATAATGTCCAGCAGTTCTATTGAGTGACAGGGTAGAGTCGTCGAGCACCGTGGACCAGTATACACGTGACAATAGTTATCCAACTGTGATACAATACATGAAAATAATAGTGTCCAAACCTATGGTGAACTAGTGGTCCGTGTGTCAGTGGCTGTGCAGGTATGATGACCGTGTCCGGGTTGTCTCGGCCAGTATTTATTGATATTATAATTACCTCCTTATCTTTATTCTAAATCGGGAAATACCTAAAAATATTCTAGGTTATTCTTATTACAATGCATGTCTAATCATTACCAGTTAATAATTAATCGTTACCGTATTTTATCCTAATTATGATTTGTCACAGAAAGCAATCAATTCCTATCCCTAAACATGATAAAAGATAATTTATAAAATAAAAACACTAACAAACTGGCCACGGGGAGGTAGCTCCCTTTCCCACGATCGCAACGGATCCAGAATCGCCCGAATCGGAGTCCGGATGCTCCCGATATCGCCCGAACGCTAAAAATCATAAATTGGGGTTAAATATGTAATAATAATATTTAAATGCAAATAATAAAAGTAGCAGGGGGTTTTCTGAAAAGTTACCTTTATTGGGTTTCGGATGCGGGTTTGGCTCTTAACGGGTCGGGTCCAGATCCACAACCCAAACCCATAACTTAATTAAATGGGTAACGGGCTAACGGGTTAACGGGTTTAAGGCTTATTGGGTTTTCAAATAAACCCAAACGGGTTATTGGGTTCACACCCATTTATGGGTGTGAACCCATAAGAGATGCGGCGGCAGCAGCAGCAGGCGCTGCTGCTGTGCCCGCGCCCAGTCCGGCCAGCAGGAGCTGGCCGGCGACGGGAAGGCCCGCCGGCGGCGGTCCCGGCCGCCGGCGTGGGCCGTAGGTCCGGTGAGAGAGAGGAGAGAGAGAGTGAGCTGGAGTGAGGGGGAGGGATTTACAGCAAAAGAAGAGAAGAAGAAAAAGAAGAAGAAAGAAAAGGAGAGGAAGAAAGGGAAGAGGAGGTGGTGGCGCCGCCTCTGGCCGCGGGCATGAGTCCGGGCCAGGAAGAGGGGGAATTTGGGGGAGAGAGAGAGAGTTTAAGAGAGAGAGAGAGATTGTGAGGAGAGAGAGAGAGGATATTTTTGAATGAGAGAGGGAGAGAGATTTTAATAGAGGGAGAGAGAGACGGTGGGAGTCGGTGGGGGAGTTCACTGGGAGAAGCCAGAGAAGAGAAGAGAAAGGAAAAGAAAAGAAAAAGAAAAGAGTTTTAAAATAATAATTTAATAATATTTTAATATGGTCATAAATTGACTAGCTCCGAATGATGCCCAAAAATTATAAAAAATAGAGAATATTATCTTGAGATTTAAGATAAAGACGGTTTGTAGAAACTCAATCCGGTTAGTAAATTAAAAATCTCGGAAGCTGTCGCCGATACCAGGCGACACCGGTTTTGCCGGATTTTCGATAAATTCAGAAAAATCCCCAAAAATACCTAAGGTAGATAACACGATTCTAAGGCACATGGTGAAAGCCGATTCGCAAAATACAACTCCGTTTGGGAAATAAAAATCATAAGCCGGTTATCGGTATCGGTCGACACCGACAACAGAGATTTTCCGAAATACTCCAGAAAAATTTCCAGAAAATCCTGAAAAATCTCAAATATTAGAAAATGAGTTTTAAAACTGAAATCAGCTCAATCGAACTACTACGGAGGTCAAATCAATTTTGTACGTCGTATCGCGTACTGATACGGTGATACGTACACCGGGGATCAGGGGGTTACAGAAACTCTGATTAAAGTCATATTTTAAGAGGAAAAAAATAGGAATTAACAATCTTATTAGAGAAATTTTTTTAACATTTTAAATTTTTTTAACACTGAGACCAAGATCACCAAGGTCATAGTATTTTTTCATTCCACTTGGTCGATTTGAGTCGCAGTTTTTTTATATTAACTTAATATGTTACTGCGACTTAGGTCGTAGTCTGTAAATAAAATATGTTTTTTGAAAAATTTATTAACGTCTGTTTTATTTTTAAGATTATTTTTTTTTAAAACACTGTGACCGATGTCGCAGTGTTGCTGTCCTCTCTCTCTTTTTTGGAGCCTGCGGCGCTATCTGTTCTACTAAGTTAGCTTAATGGATACTGCGACCCTGGTCACATTATGATGAAACAAGGGTTGTAGTGCTCTGAACAATTGGCCAAGGTCCTCATTAGTTAATTAATTGAGTTAATTAGATAAATGTGATATCTGTCGCTGTTATTTAACAGTGTGACCTTGGTCGCAGTGTATTATAAATTATTATCTACTGTTGCGACCAAGGTCGCAATGTTTTCTTTTCCAAATTTATTTAAAAGAACTGCGACCGTTTCTTTTTTTTAATTTTTGTATTTATGTTGATAATGTTTCTGCATCTATAGGTAAGTAAGAATTGAAGGTTCGTCCTATGAGATCGAGCCTAAAACCTGTGTGCGAATTCATCAGAAAATACAAAAAAAGCACATTCAGGTAGATTTTGTGAATGCAATGAAGGAGATCCCGTTTGGTGAAATTTTCATAGCTTTCTACAACGAGGAGTTTGGTGTTGACAAAGGAATGAAATCAAACATAAGTATAATAAAAATTGTAGATCTGTATAATAGGGACTCAATGACCTTTCTTATTGGGGGCAAGTTGATTGAGTTAACAGTAGAGGATGTTGCCCTAACGTTTGGTCTACCTATCAATGTGACAGATTTCATTATGAATAAAACTTGTACACTGAGGGACGGGGGGTGATAAAACATTATTTCTCAAATATTAAGAAAATCACGAAAGTATCCAAGAAGTTTTGGATAATCTTTTGGTGAAGAAAAGAAGGATGACTGAATTAAATATGACAAAGGATGAACAGCTTGAGCAGCAAGTGACTTTAAATGAAATTATAAGAGACAGACAAAGACTTGCAGCTCAAGACTTCACAACACTAATCATCCTGTATGTGTCGGTCACTCTATTTTTTCTGACAGTAAATGCACTGTGCCGTGGTATATAGTAGAGAAAATTGCCATGTAAATTCAGATCCTACCAAAATAATTGTTGAACTAAATAAAAAGAAATAATTGAAAATCACACGTTTGAACTATAATAAATAAAACTGCGACTAAGGTCGCAGTTGTAAAGATAACTGTGGCTATTGAATAAAAGAGTGCTACCGTAGTCGCAGCTTTTAGTATGTTCAGGATTTTTGCAAAAAAAGGGTGATATTTTGTAATACTACGACCTCTGTCAAAGTCCTTAATATATTAAAGGACTGTGCAAAAAGTATAACATGCAAGGTAATTACGGACTGTAGGTAAGGTCGCAGTTATATAGATACTGAGACATAGTTTATTAAAAACAAGGACCATAATTGCATACTTTAGAATGTCTATAATAACTGAAAGAATTATTTTAATATATACTGCGACCTCAGTCGCAGTTCTTAAAATTTAATGTATATGAGAAAAAATAGGTAATGTTAAACAAAACTGTGAAATTATTAACTAAAAAAGATGACTTTGGTAAAAGTGATTCTTGTTCTGTAAAACATAAACTAGGTCGCAGTTCCATCTACGTTACCCAAGATTTTTTACATATAAGAAATTGCGGGAAAAAATAAAAAAAGAGGATAAAATGAAAACATCTTGATCCGCATCCAAAGATCTCAACTCTTCAAGATTTTCAATATTCTGTGAGGAAGTTGAACACAATGATATATGGTTCATATTTAGATCGGGAGAAAGAGATAGGGGACGATGGCGACCTAAATTGACAAGAGATGTCTTCTGGTCGGCGTTCGACATTAAAATAGAAAAGGAGATCACGATGAAAAGCTTGGAGATCTAGGTCTGCAAAGTAAAAGGAAAAAAATCTGATCCGCATCCCGCTTTTTTAAGAAAACTTTATGAGCGAAAACTCAAACCTAGATCTGACAACGCGAGGTACAAGAAAAATGGGCAAAATAATAATAAACAATAGCAGTAGAATTACCTTTTACCATAGGGGCATTTGGTAATTTCACTTATTCTAATAAGCGGGCCGCAACTTATTGGTGTGGCTAATAATGTGCCACGTCACTGCAGCCTGAGAGGGACTCTTAGCTGTCAGCTCTCTCACACACACACACACACATATGCCTAGGGCCTATATCGAAGAGAGGGACAAACAATGACTGTTAAGCAAGTGCGGCTAGCATGACTTGAACCCCAGACACCCAAAGGAGGAGGGCAAGGCTCCTACCGCTGCACCATGTTGGGTTTCAATAAGTTGTGACAAGAAAATTTATCTAAAGGATAATATTTTTCCGCCGCCACTAAACCGCTAACTCTATAAGGGCATTTTTGTCCGAAAAACACCCAAAAACCCAACTCCTCAAGGGCATTTGGTCCGATATGTTGAAAAATTCAGCCATCCTCACGTTCAACCCTCTTTTGATATACTGTGCTTTATATGAGCAAATAAACTTGTAAATTGTGTTTAGAAGAAAAGAGATGAATTAGATAGGAACAAAGCAAAGAATAATTTATATAGATAATTTAGGAGATAGACTTGTGTCATTCAGGAAGGATTCGAGGTCGAATCATTCACACTCAAATACAATCTTACGACATCTGAATGCAAAATCCATTCCGTTGAGGTTGATCTGCATTATTTCAAGGAAAAAAAAAATTAAAAATCATGTATTTTGAACATTTTTTTGCCCTTACATCGAGTAGACACAAAATGGATGGCTAAAATAGCGATTTTGTTAGTTTAAATGTGTAAAATTTTGATACCTAACAAAAATTGGTGTGTGAGAATTTTTTTAAGTACTTAGATCATGATGAAATAATTCGATCGAGAATTTGTGTCTAAAAACGTAAATCAAAACAATATGTTATTTTCAACTATCCATATTTTTCTCCTACTTGATTGATGGGCAAAAAGTTATCAGAATACATGATTTCTGATTTTTAGTTACTTGAAATAATGTAAATCAACCTCAACGAAATAGATATCGCGTAAGAATACATATTGAGTGTGAATCCTCTAAAAATGACCCAAGTCTATCTTCTTACTTAAAATCACTGAGGGTCCATATTTTAGATCTATACGTAACCATACGAGATCAAGAACAACTTGCCACCCAAAAGTACCAGAGGTCTACGCCGATGGCAGTGTTCGTCGCTGAAGGGATGGCGTAAGGAGAATATTTTAGCTCATGTCATTACTAACATACGTCGACATTTCAAGAGAACACATTGACAGCAGACAGTATTCTCAGCGCGAGTATCATGAATATATGGGATAATATCGCTCCCATCAGGTGTATGGACGCCCAAAGGCTTAACACCCCATGAACGCAAAAATGAAAAACAAAAACTAAACAAGGGATTCCTCCACAAATTAGGGTTCCTCAGCATATAACAAAGAACAACTCCGAAGTTCAAGAATTTGTCACGTTGCAGCAGGGCAAGAAGGAAGACATTTATCATTTAACCCTCACAAGATGAGACCAGAAGAGAGAGCAGATAACGCGAAAGTTGCAGGCCGAGAGCATGTCATTCACAGGCCGAAACACTTCATTACAGAATGACTGTTCATGATGACTTCATCTGGACTGGATCTCTTGCATAATTCTGGGGATCACATCACTGGAAGATGCTGGCACAATGCAAGAAAACAGTACATAGCCTGTGGAATAAAAGATAATTAGTGAACATAGAGAAGAGATCCTCCCTCATAACAAACAACAGAAATGATTGCTAAGTAAATAGTCGTAAAGAAATATAGTAGTACTAAATGGCACTAGAATGCTTCATTTTATCGAATCAAGTCCAACATAACCAACATAAAAGCGGGAATCAATATGTTCTAAAAGTGGATTAGTAGCGACTACAAAGGTGCAGTGGAATGGTTTGCTAGTCACCAAACTCGCCCACCTTTGTTTTTTGGTTGTGGTGGAGACCGAAGACATTACAGTTACAATTGGGGCTCTGATTAGGGGATTCATAAATTATGTTTCCGTATCCATGTCCTAAGAGAGATAGAAGGTCCGTATTCCTGGAACCAACGACGATGTACTTGTATTTGTTCCGTAATCTGGTGGATCGTTACTTCAATAAGCCTGTGCGGCAGAATGGTGTGTCCTCGAAATACCAGTTGTTGCAGCCCTTCCACCATATCCATAGTGTAGAAGCTATGGTGGTTTTCTGTAGGATTGGCCAGATGTTCTCTTTCTGTCCTTGTTTTCGCAATGTTCGGTAGATATCATCAAGTGTTGCTAGTTGGATAGGAATCATAGGATGATCAAACCATTGAAGAACCCCAGTTAGAAGATCTTGGAATCCAGTACATTCCCAGAATAGGTGTTCAGTAGTCTCTCTGGTGGTGGTTGCGCAACAATTGCATGTGATTCTATCCAGGTGAAAATTCCACGAGCAAAGGAGGTCTGAGATGTAGTGCTCAATGGAGGTGAATGCTCCAGGACAGTTGTCTGCTCAAGCTCAAAAGCATGAAGAGAATCTCCAGTCTTGCTGCACAATATATCAGCTGTCTGTGCCTTAAAGCTAAGAAGAATGAAAAGGCTTTGCCCTCAAAACTTGAAAAAAAGAAGAAGAAGAAGAAGAAAGAATAAGAGTCGTGAATCATAAAAAGTCTTGTATGTACCGACTTATACGATCACATTAACAGTTATCTGCCTTTCTCTATTGTTCCTCCAAGGGAAGTTCTACCTCCATAACAGTCTCTCTCTCTCTCTCTCTCTCTCTCTCTCTCTCTCTCTCTCTCTCTGTGTGTGTGTGTGTGTGTGTGTGTGTGTTGTACGCATGTCCATTACGTACACATGACTGTATGTCTTATACATACATAAGTTAGTCTCTATGTGTGCAAGTGCATGATGTATGTAACTTACATGTATGTTATCTCAAAAAAACTTACATGTATGTATGCTCGTATGTATCCATGCATGGATATTTTGAGAAAGAGAAAAATCATAGATTCAACCTTGAATTGTAAACTCACAAATAAAGAGTTAATCAACTATTAAATCCACATATAGCAATTGACAACTAATAAATATCACATCCACTGTAAGGTTGATAATTCACCACAGTATACATGATTCCCATAGTTTGACAATACAAACAGGCAACAGTTAATAAGTTGCATTATAAATATAAGTCTTAGGAGTACAGCACAGTAAAATGATATTTACAACCAAGTTCCAACACTCAATATCATTCAACAACTCCATCAGTGAGGTTACAAAATAAAAGGAATACTAACATAATTTGAAAGTGAATTGAAAAAAAAAGAACTAGCTTATTTATACTAACTCCAGTACCGGCAATCTTATAGAAAAAATGAATTTCCAATTAGCCATCACAGGGCCAATAAGTCCTAGAACTTATCATCCTGTGATCAGAAAATGAAAATGAAACCAAGAATTGAACCAAAATGCAAATGCAGATCACTAGCAGAAATTAATAATGTTAACTGAGAATATGCTAACAGAAATGCTTAACAGAGATTATTAACTGCATTATGTACTGACAGAACATTACTAACTGAAATCCAAGCAGAATCCAAGCAACAAGTGCTTATTCCCGTACAAAGTGAGCATGCAGTACTAACTACTAGAAGTTGTATCCAGATTCCTAATCCCAAGATAAAAGTAGAGGGACTACCTTGGTTGAGTAAAGGTTTTGAATAAGGAGAAGAGTGGTAGTACGCATACTTCTTTAGCTTCAGTGTACGTTGACATTACCTTCGTCTCGGACTCTACATCCTCAGCTTCAAGACGAGGTCAGGATCCTCCAGTCTTCATCTTCTTCAATTGCATCCCCATCTTCATCTTCATCTTCTTCAATTTTGTCTTCTTTGTTTATTTTCTCTTCAGATTCGAGGAATGGGAATAGAGGTAGAATACTGGAGGGATGAGAGAGAATAGGGACCTTCAAGGTAGGTTCCCTGTTTTAATATCAGCCGAGTCGCCCGAGATATCGTCCGATATCTCCTTTTTTACTTGTTGCCGATACGATATGGAAAAATCGTTCGTCATATCGTTTGCAGCAAAAAATGACCGATATTTGAAATATCGACCAATAAATCGCCTGATATTGGCCGATAAATTGCCCGATATATCGCCCGATATGAAATAACTTATTTATTGCACGACTGCGTACAAATGTACATTGTTTTTTACTGTCTTTGCAAGCATATTACACTATTTTATTAGGTAGATGATATGTATGATCTAAACCAACTTTTAGTTATCAATATTTCATTACATATAGTGTCTGATATGAATACCTGATATGCACGCGTATCCCTGATATCTCGCCCTGTATCCAATATCCGATATGAAAAAACCCCATCCGATACGATCCCGATATCCGATATTTAGAACCTTGGGTAGGTTTGAGATCTTCATCACTTAAGTGGAGCATGTAGTTATACAGGGTATATTTAATGATTTCATCAATTTGATTTGTGGTTCTTTTCTGATTCGTATAAACACATACAAGTTAACTTTGCAGGTATGAAATAAATTTATACCAAACCTAAAGTTCAATTAAACTGAAACTAATATCTTATAGGTATCCTATAAGTATTGGGTTCTTATCTCACTGAATGTGGACAAAACATGAGCTCAATACATACAAGACATGCGTGTATCCTTGGCTATCAGGGCACATCAGTATCAATATCTATCAAGCATGTGAATGAAGTGCTTTCCCAATGGTGCAGCATAGATCCCTGCTCATTGATAAATATGTACACTGTAAAACTTAGGAAACATCTTACATCATAGCTCTAGCCTAAGTACGTAATGATGAAATTTAGCTCTGCACTATTGTTTCACATATAACGCAAAATTCCGCTATATTTAGATTTTGTGTATCCACATATCCATATGGTACTCTAAATGACACTCACTAGTCCTCAATCTTTGGAAGTATACGTTGTCATTCGTAAAATAAGTTCTCTTGGCCGGTTTGGAACATGAAACAACTTAAATTAGTTAAATGGATGCAGACTGGAATCTGCACCTTGAATCCATTTTACAAATACTTAGTGAACTAAAGATGCTAGGTTAAATGGTTTTGTTAAATCCAAACCCATTTAACATATCATATCTCTCTGAAGAAGGAAGCATCAACCACCATATCAATGCTATCAGAACTGGATCAGACCAGCCAGTCGGACCAGGTTCGACTGGGACCTGCAACTTCAACGGTCATGGGTCATGAAAGAACCAAAAATGCTTAAAACCCTAATAAACTGCATAACTAACCTGAACCACAACAAACCTTGTGTTTCAAAAAGAATATTTTTGGGATGTTGAGGTAAAAAAAAATTGATGTGATTAAGATTGGAACTTTCACTGAATAGATAGAAACCACATTTTGTATAATCCACTGATCAATAATCCTTTTCCATGACTTTTGACGGTTGACACATACTATCATATTAGTATATATCAACTACATACATAACTAAAGGATGTCTCCTATATATATCCGGTTAAATCACTGTGAACCCCCCATTGAACCATAAGAAACTGCCTATCTTACCCAGTCCAGAGACCAGCTTGGATTCTGACAACACTGTATGCCACCATGGATGCAGAGTTGCGGAAGTGGTAAGGAGCATGGAGATTGTATCTCTGCCGATTTCCCAGTCAGATCTTCTCTTCCCCTTCCTCCTTTTTTTCCCTTTAAGTTTTAAGGCTAGGATTTTTAAGTGGCAAGAACCAAATTCTTACCAAGTTAGAAACTAAATAATTTGTATTTGCATAATGCCAGTTATAACATTTCCTCCAATTAATGTCTGAAAACTCAACCTCCTTAAATAATCAAATCACCTGACTAGAGATATTATATCATCTTCTCAAGTCTCCTCTCAATGGTTGAATTTTTCCATCTTTTCCCATATCTCTAAAACAAATATTAGTGGGATTTATATCTAGGTCTCCATGCCAAACGTGTTATACTAATTCTTTCAATTGGGAAGGAGCCTCGGCTCAGAATGTGCTAACAATCTAAGACAGATTAAATGATTTGATTAAATCTAATTAGATAGTTTGTTACTTCTACCCCGCGTATAACAAAAGGTTTGCAGGGTCTCTACATGCGAAGTTCTAATACTAATTATATCTGCTGCTTATATCAAACAAACATAATGGATGTACTACATTCTTGGGTTACCTGACATTTATATGAAACAGATGACTTCTGTTTGGTCTAACTGGTAATTGTTATTAGAAATAACAAAACGTTAAGTAAATTAATATAGATCCTAATCCCAACTCAGTTATAAGATGAACATCCTGAATAACAAATCACAATCCACTAGTGCATATACCCGCAACAATACACGGTTAGGAAACATACAAAGAGCACATAATCATCAAGGCGGGGGCTCCAAAAATGGAACTGTTCAATAAGATCATGAACATACAATAATGTGGATACTGTCCTTCCCTTAGTCAACATTCCAGTTGCAAATTAGGCTATCTTTAAAAAGGTGACATCAAATTTAACGAGGATAGGAAACCAATAGTGCTAGCATAAAAGTGAATTTAACAAGAAGTAATCAGGAACAACCAATAAATGTATTTTGGTATATAAAAATTCAAACCTAGACTAAAGTTTAAAAGTAAAATTTAAATAGTAAAATAGTATAATGATGTAAAGGTTTTCTTTGAAGAAAATGAATTGGTTTTATTTTAGCATATAGCTTTGCAACGTTCGAGGCATCTTACAACTCCAAATTTGGACCTTGTATTTGTGCCCCACGATCATATGCATCTTGTGCTCATATGTGCATGTAGTGTCCATGAATGGTCAGTACATACAGTGCTTATAGGTGGTCCAGCAATAGTTTGTTGTTATTGGACAATCCACATACCCATGCTATACAGTGGATCGTTTGGAGGTCATTGTCACTGGTAACAGGAAAAAGAAAAGAAAGGCTCACTTTTTTGGTGTTTCCAATCGAAAAGAATTCTTATCAGGGAAGAAAGCAAATGAACGAGGAATAAGATATTTCTTTAAAGAACTATTTTATTTCTCATAAAAAACATTAAATAATGGCAGCTCAAAAATTGAAACTTCTACCTTGCATCATAAAAAGAAAAGAAAAGAAAAGAACAGAAAAAAGAACAAGAATAAGAAAAAGAGAAGATCCGTGTGAATTCACAACAAAAGAAGGGATTAGTATTTTTATGGAAAATTGGATAATTTATAATGGTTAATTTAGAAAAATTTTAAATGACACGATCATATGGGAAGTAGTAGCAGTATAGGCTACTTCTCAAAATGTCACGTTTACAGCCATGTTTAGGGAGTTATGTAGCATGGACGCTACCTGTCATGAGGCCGTGTCATGAGTGTCAGGCACAAGTACCGCATGTATTTTTAAGAATTTGTCAAGAATCGGCGTGTTAGTACCGCCTTATCCATGCAACATAGTTAGGGGGAACCACAAGATAGATGATCAGAAATCAAGGATATTAAATTTAATAAGTTTTTAATTTGCCTACGACCAAGTTCATTCAGATCCTAATACATGGAACTCACTTGGGGTCTGTTCTTGGATGTTATTTAACATTGTCTCATAAAGTGTAAGAAGATATAGGAATTAAAGTATTATGATGGACTCTTCTTCAGTTTACAGCACCAGTGCATAAACTAATTCCAAAGTTTGCAGGATTTTGACTAAGATGGTCTTCATGATATGTGGATAATGTTTGAGTGTGTAGCTATGCATGCATCTTTAAGGGTTGGGAGGCAAAGTATCACAGCAAGTAACAAAGCAACCAACTCGTGATAGAAACTTCAGTTATGGACCAATTTCTCCAAGGGATATTTATATAAAATTGTACTAAAATTATATCGGCATTGCATGTGCTGTATTTAACGTTGAACAACATTTTCCATCAAAAAATTTGTATTTAACTTGCATTGCACATGATGGCTTGCCAGTAAGTTTTAGAAACATAAGGTTCACAACTAAACTAGCAACAGCATGCAACTGGTTGCATGGAAAATCCAACAGATGAAAAACATAATAATTTGGTCCAGCATAAAGTGAGAAAATGAGGAAACAGCAAATTTGATGAGGTTAAAAAGATTCACAGTTCAGTTAACCCCTTTTTGCAATATTCTTTACTTTCAAGCACAGTGTAGCTCATTAATTTGCACAATTAAAAAAACAAAGAAGCATAAGGAACAACTATCAGAGTACTATATAGGAAAGAACAAAGTCCTCTACTTATAAGTAATTGAAAATTTATCCTATCATTAAGGTTAATGGAAGTACCCCGTATTGATGATGTTTATACCATGTATTGCCTGGTGCTTGCACATCTACTTCTTCAGGAAGTACATGCCATCTCTCATTTCTAGCTTTTCTTCTGATATAAGACTTGATAGAAAGCTTTGTAATTGTTGGAGTGACTTATCATAAGGTGGCTCAGCTAAGCAAAACATCTGAAATATAGGGTTGCAAAAAAAGTCATAGGCAAGTTTATTGTGACAGATGCCCACAACGATACTTCCTAGAGAATGAAGGTTACCAAACTTTTTACCTTCAAGGAATTATGTATCCTATCCAGTGTCAAACTGCCAAAATTCGTAAGCATCCCTTCAATGAATTTCTGCAAATAAGAAAAATACTAGTTGAATAAGCTACTTAAATGGTTATACAGAGAACTTCTCGTTGGATCATTACATGGACATGAAAGAGCAAGAATGGTTAAATACTTATTTAACACCAAATATATCTGCATTGCCATCAAGTATTATCTTCTGCTTTAATGGGTAAACAGTGCTCAAGAACAGCTACTCATATAGTGGTTTAGTTAATATATAGAAGCAACCTAGAAAGAGCACGGGTTTAGTTTTTGATATCGCATGTTCAAATGGACATTAGATAAATGTGCTGTAAATAAATGAAGATGTGAACAAATAACTCAACCTAATTTTGTGATTCTTATATCAATGCTATATTTCACTTTTGATGGGCTCTATCTTAGCCTATTGAAATTTGGACTACCTGGGTGTATGAGCTTAACTGTCTGGCCAGTAAAGCAGGTCTTGAATTTCGAAGTTCATTGCAATGCCCTCTCTTAACATAGTTTCCCGAGGATTATGGCAAATGCTGAGGGTTGATACTAGAGAAGATTTACTGATTCTTTTGTGGATCTAATTGACTTTGGTTTGTGCTTACCAACCAACCCCATGTTGATGACAAAAGGATGGGATGAAGTTGAAGAGTGTGCTACTCAGTACACAAGAGGCCATGTCAATCACATAGGAGCATTACTGAAAATGATAAAATTTCAGAGCCCTTCAATGCTGTCTGCTTACTATGAAGTAGGATTTAAACATACAAGCAAATAAGAAACAAAGAGTTTAGGTGGAGGATATATGTCCTGTGCATAAGATTTTGCAACTACATATATCTATTTCAGAGTCAATAGAGCTGAACCTCATATATAGTCATTTCTTTCCGAAGCTGTTCCTCAACAGATGCCACAGATCTCTCTCCTTCCTCATCAGCAGCTAGTCCTTCACAGCTACCACTTGCTAAACCATTTTGATTGCTGTCAATCATGTCTTCAACAAGAGTAAAGACATGACCATTACAATCCTCACCTACTGACTCCGTGAGGATCCCCTGAGAAAAGCATATTAAAGCATGTTAGCAACATGAATATGATGTATACAAGAACCATTGTAAATAAAAAATTGAAAGTACCTTCGTAAACAAGCTGACACAAAAGTATGAGATATATAGCTATGAAACATTTCATGTTATGACTCTCTCTCTCTCTCTCTCTCTCTCTCTCTCTCTCTGTGTGTGTGTGTGTGGTGTGTGTGTGTGTGTGTGTGTGTGTGTGTGTGTGTGTGTGTGAAGAATTGTTAGATGGAGATGTGACATGAACTCTCAACACTCAAGGGTCCGAGTGCTCTAAAATGTCAGACAGATAATCCTTTCGATAAACTGACAGGGGAACATGCCTATATTTCATAAATGCATGTGCAAATATGCATGTAGCATGCATCTCTGTCAGTAACTATTTCACCACTCAAACACTGGTTCATAATTCAGGCCTGAGATTTTGTACATAAGAGCCCCAGGACTGCAATAGACTGGTAATGTTCATCACCAATTTTAAGAACGGTAATGTTAATCACTAGTTTTAGACTTATCTGGGAAGCAGTGTGAAATGTTTTAAGTATCAAAGTATCGACATTAAAAGTTGAGGTATCAACATTGATGTAAACAGGTTCGTGGTAAGTAGAATCAAGATGTCTCCTGATAAGTGTTTAAAAATAGAAATTCTGTAATATTGCTCATAATGTTGGCCTTGAGAAATTACATACTAGAATGTACAAGTGCGCTGTAATGTTGAGTTAGATCTGGTTGCTTCTGAAACCAAATTGATGAGGACATCACACTCAATTACTAGTTATTTTCTTGCCTTAGTTATTTTGAGTTTAGTTGTTTTATTTTATTCTGAAATTTAGTCCAAAATTGGTTGTAATGGAGAAGTTCGATTTGTGTGAGCCTATTTAAATAAGCTCAACTCAATGAATAAAGTAGACAATGATTAAATGAAAATATTTCTAGTTAAAAATTCTTGAGTGTGCTCTTGAGTTTATGGAATGAAGCCTGTGGTGCAAGGGACGTGAATCCCAAATTTATCTGGCTCTTCTCTCAAAACCCTAGTTTTCCCGTTTTCTTTGAATTGAAGATGATTGCGATCATGTATTACATTAATTTGGTATCATAGTTTCTAGTTCCAATCCCCTTCAATATTTTCTTCTCCATTTTCATCTCCTCTAAACCCTAGATCTACATTAAACCCCAGATCTAGACCTATTTCAAAAAAAAACTTCTTCAAACCCTAACTTCTTCTACTTTCCAGAGCTAGACCCAAACCTAAATCTACTCTCAAAATAAAGTTACTGTTTCGTGAACAGTAATTATTGTACCGTGAACAGTAATCACCCCCGATTACAGTTCGGTGAACAACAATTGGGGCGATTACTGATCAGAACAGTAATCGCCCAGATTACTGTTCATCTTCTCCCCACCCAAACTCACCCGTTCGGAGTCCATTTCGAGGTCTGTTTGAAGCGTTAGATTCGTGACTGAGCCCCAGAGCCACTAAAGAGAATTTGTAGCACTTGAGCAGTAGATCCGACCTTCAGGAGCCCGTGTTTGGTGCCGGTACTGCCCTTACAGTAGAAAATCAACATTTCAGACCACATTTTCAGCCCGATTTGAGTTCAGTTTGAGCCACTGAGATTCTTGGGTAACCTCTAATTTTTATGCACTGAGTTTTATTCATGAGATTTTACTTTTGTGCTAAATACATATATACTGATGATGATGAGGAGGTTGAATGGGACATGTATGCAGCTCTCCCGTATTTTCAAGGTTCTAATGATCAGGATGAATATGAAAAGTGAGAAAACCATCTTGAGAATTTCTTCAGGTATTTCTCGTTGACACCTGCACAGAGGTGCCACTATGCCCAATTGAAGCTACCCGAAGAAGCTTATTGGTGGTGGGAAGACAGTCATATCGACTACTGAGATTGACTTATCTTACAAAAGCTTCTTCGTGCTCGGTATGCTTCACACCTCGAGGGGCCATAATTCAACAATCTGATCGCTGAATGTAAGAAGATTCTCACTGACATGATGAAGATGTTAGAAAGCAAGGCGGTAGAGGTTGTTAAAGATCCAAAACTAGAGCCAGGGCTAGAATTCATTGCTGAGTTAGTGTCACTGCAAGAGATTTTCCCACGACCCACGAAGGCTGTAGAGTTGCGTATTGAGACCCTTCTAAATCATCCAGCAAAGCCCACCTTGGAGCTAGTGCCATTTTTGACAGTTATGAGGGTCTCGCTTTTCTTGAGATCGCCTGATGTGTACGACTCATTGCAGATCTTTCTACAGGAGACTGGTTCACAGGAGATTAGTACCTTGGTATGTGGTCATTTTTCAGTGGAGCTCAGTTGACTTGTCACGTTGCATGTGTCTTACTCGAGCTCCCATCGACAACCACATGTTTGTCATGGAAGCTAGTTTCACTTCCGTCACATTGGTCTCAATGTAATGTACTAGTGTTGCTGTCACGACCACCTCTATAGCCCAATTTAGATGCTTCAAGAGGTGTGCCCTCACTCGACAGGGTCGAGTTTTTTCCACCCCAGGGAAATGATGAGGACATCACGCTCAGTTGCAAGTTATTTACATGCGTTAATTATTTTGAGTTTAGTTGTCTTATTTTATTATGAAATTTAGTCCTACATCGATTGTGACGGGGAAGTCCGCTTTGTAAGAGCCTATTTAAATAGGCTCTACTCTATGAATAAAGTAGACAATGATTAAATGAAAACTTTTCCAGTTAAAAAGTCTTGAGTGTGCTCTTGAGTTTTGGGTGTGAAGCCCGTGGTGTAAAGGGTGCAAAGTCCAAATTTATTTGATTCTTTTCTCAAGTACTAATTCCTCTTTTCTTAAAACCCTACTTTTTTCCTTTTCTTTGAATTAAAGGTGATTGCGATCATGTATTACATCACAAATCCTTCAAACAGAAAATCCACTCATTCAAAGTTGATCTACTGCGTGTCAAGTGTCTAAAAACCAAAAATCAAGAAAATACGAGTTTCTTGCCTCCATACATCAAATAACACAAAGGAGGAGGTTTCAACACCAACGGGCCAAGGACAGGTTTTTATTTGTTTAAGAAATGCATTTCCGCATAGCTTATACTAAGTCGAAATCAATGAGACTATTCAAAGAACAAACCGATATGATGCAAGGAATTGTTTTCTTTGGCTTGTGTTTGAATGCATACAGCAAGGACAAGAAAAAGGGGATGTTCAATCTTCCCTGCCTAGCAAACACTCAGCACGGAGTTGGGGGGGGGGGGGGGGGGGTGGGTGAGGTGGGGGGGCAAAGTGTTAGATAGGCTATGCTTTTTTCCAACCCGAGAACAGGTGGTGCATATCAGTATTAGACGAGTTTTCAAATATTTGTAAACTTCTTATCACCATCTAACTCTTCAAATACTCCTTTCTAACTTGTAGGCAAAAAATACTATATATCCCACCTAGACAATAGATTGTCAAAGTGTACCTGAAGTTTTGCCAGGTAAACTTCCTGTCTCCATTTGTAACACTAAGAAAACTTGTTTAGACTCCACCAGCTTCTCAATCAGTCAAGAAATGCACTAGCTAATTAATTGACAGAACAATCATCCCATGTAGATACCCATTTATGTCCAGAAAATAAGTGTTAACTGAAATTAGAATAATGAGAAAAATCAGAGACGGTGCATCATAAGAAGTTTTATGTACTTTCAGTTGAGAATAAAATGAGCAAGAACATGTTCAGATGGTTCGGGCATGAGCAATACATATGATAAAGTGTGATAGGAGGAGGTATAGAATCGTAACTGGAGCAAGGTGTAACCTTTTAGACCTAAATAAAGTTTGGGTTGAGGAGGTTGAACGGGACATGATAACTGTTGATTTAACACGCAAGATGGCCCTTTAGCGAAGGTGAATCAAGAAAAATAAATTCAATTCAGCAAACCCCAAAGATTTGAGACAAGGCTCTGTGTTTCTATTGTTGTTTGTTATAAAAGGCATATTCTGAGGTCCAGAAACAGCTAATCATGCAAGAAGCTTTCTTTGGGGAATTTATGTTGTCATTCCTCTTGATAATTCAACCCTTTAACCTGCTATGGCAATCACTCTGCCGATATACGAATGACTAGCAATCTAGGTGATAAGTACAATTAGAGTTTTAGGGATGTAATTGTAATTTTCCTTTGCTTATTTATCATATATAATAAGACTGCAAACCCTGGTTAAGCTGTCTATTCTCAACTACCACGTGGTATCAGAGTGATACCTTCATGTATCATGAAGATTCCTCTCCATCACCACCAATCCACAAATCCCCTGTTCTCCATCTCTCCCCTGCCTCTCCTCTGTTCTTGATCCCCTGCCCTCCTGCCGACCCCTCCCGACTCATCTCCTGGCATCGCGAGACATCTGTGACGACTCCCAACCTCTCGCCGACCCCTCCTGACTCATTCCCTAGCATCACAAGACCTCGGTGATAACACCTGTGCCATCACGATTGTTCTTCGCAAGATCTCTGAAACCACTTCTGTGCCATCGTGAGTCATCCCCACTCTAGTCTTATCGCGTGTCATCCGCGACCACTGCTCTCCCCTATGGAGCCCTCGCTACCATCCTCTGTCCTCTGCAACACTGGCAGGCTCTATTTTTGGTCTTCTACGTCTTCAACAAACCTCTGTTCTTGCTCTTCTACTGCTGCTGACCTTGTTTTACGTCTACAGCCATTGGTGCTGCTCTTTGTCACTGCTGCGACGTCTGGTACCCTCTGTTCATCGTGCAGTTGATATTATTGCTCTGTTCTCGTTTCTAGATGTTCTTGATTGCATTATTGGAGCTCTCCTGCTGCTTATTCACTATCTATGCTGTTGATTGCATCTTGTCTGTTGTCATCTATTCTCAGTTGTTGATCTGCTCTCTCGACTGCTTGTGTGGTAACCTCGTCCCAGCTCTTTACATTTTATTTACTTGATTCTTTCCATACTGCTATCCTGCTATCTATTGTGCATTTATGGCCGAGTATAAGGATAGTCGTGATCCTGTTGGGACACAGATCACTACTACCAAATTGAATGGGAAGAATTTTCTGTTATGGGCAAAATCTGTTAGGCTTGTCTTGGTGCTCGGGGAAGCTTAAGATGGTTATTTGTTGCAAACCATCTTTTTCTGATGCTAAATTTCTGAGATTGCTGCAGAAGAGTAGGAACATAATAACTTAATGGTGATGACCTGGCTTCGGAATAGCATGGAACAATCTGGTTTTGCAAAATTCATGTTTCTAGATAGTGACAAGGATATCTGGGACGTTGTTCGCGATACGTATTCTCTACGAGGATATCTTTAGTCTTTGAGGATATAGTGGTCAGATTTTGACCCTCGTCAAGATCATGACACGTGTCCCACAACATGCTTTTCATCTCAAGCGAACAACAAACTCGACATACCGGCTGTACCATTGCGGGTCTAAAGAGAAAGCCTCAGACCTTGCCCTGAGTCCACACTCAACCCGAGGTCCCTCTCCGACATCCACAACTACCAGATCCCTCTTCGACATCCGCAACTACCAGGTCCCTCTCCGACCCGAGGTCTCTCGCCGACATCCGCAACTGCCAGGTCCCTCTCCGATCACAAATATCCGGGATTGTTCACTCGGATATTCAACTCGGACGGAACCATCCCACTAATCAGAAGCTTCGACCCCCACAACAAAAGCCCTCCGCTGAGACTCCCGCCTCCACGCTAGATACAACTCAGAAGTAGGATTTTTCGATTCACGGAGTCAGTTACGTTGTCAGATTATCCCCACATTCTAAATGTTTCAGCGCCCTTATTTCAATTGAAGCAATTATGGATTGTGGCGGATATCTCTGCACATCAATCCTAACAATCAAGCGCTATTATCTGACCAGTTATGAAGAAATCACAACGTGCAAATCATGCGGTTATGGAGATCCGAAATATCTTCGTCCTCAATAACAATGCTACATGGTATTTACGTACCTAGAGATCCATCGAGGAAGGCATCTGAGAAGTTGTGAACACAGAAAAATTCCGTAGGATTCATTGTAACCTTGAGACCATAGTGAATTATCTCCCTCCTCCCCATAGTTTTTCTCAATTTAGGTTTTCATGTAAAAATCATCTGTCTCCGTTTGTTTACTATACTAAAAGCTTTAATTGTCATAGGAATCGAGAGACCCATTCGCTTGTGGTGTGAGGTCGACTGTCCGATCAATTGTGTCAGAAAATCTCCACCACAAGGGAGATAGATCATTGGCCGATTATTATAGTCAGTTTAAGGATATGACCGATGAGCTGAATCAGTATCATCTCCCCATTGATAACCTTGAGACTGTCATATCTACAAGTTTCTATCTAGGCTTCACACTTCACTAAAGCCGCTTTGTGGACAATTTTTGACTGGAGAGGGTGGTATCAGGACTCTTCAGAATGTCTTCTGTAAACAAATAAACCCTAAAAAGTACCTTCATTCATTAGAGAAGAGAGATATAAATAGAGTACAAAGTGGATATGAGCAATAACCCAATAACTAATAACCCAACTTAACACTCCTTCTCAAGCTGGAGCATATATATCTAACATGCCCAGCTTGTCATATAAGTTGAAAACACCTAAGGTGAGGCGGCCTTGGTAAGGAGATCCGCTAACTGTTTCAAAGAAAGTGTGAATTGGAAAGAAATCACCTACTTGGTCCAAGCATCTCTCACGAAATTACAGTCAATCTCAATGTGCTTGGTCCTTTCATGGAATACAGGATATTCTGGACAATGTAGATAGCAGACTGATTATCACAGTGCATATATATTGGTCCAGGCTGTCCAAAACCAAGTTCCATCAGTAAATTCTTTAACCAAACAATCTCACATGCAGTATCAACCATAGCTCTACACTCAGCTTTTGCACTCGAGTGAGATACATCTTACTTCTTACTACAAGTCACAATATTTCCTCCAACAAAAGTACAATACCTAGTAGTAGACTTTCTACCTCCATTGTCACTAGCATAATTTGAATCAGAGTATCCAGAATTGTACAACTCATGTTTCTTATACACCAGACCTTTCCCTCGACAACTTTTGATATAAGTTAGAATTTTTAGTACAGCTGACCAATGAGCTTCTTTAAGCTGATGCATGAACTTTTCAGTACTCCAACAGTAAAGTTATATATGGCCTAGTAACCGTGAGATAGATCAACTTTTCAATCAATCTCCTATATTGTCCTAGATCACCAAGTGTGTGACTGTCATCAAACCATATGTCCACATTGGATTCCATTGGATTGCTAATAGGCTTGCATCCCAAAAGTCATGTTTCATCCAGAAGGTACAGAACATACTTTCGTTGAAAAAGTGCACTATATTTTTATATGCAACTTCAATCCCTAGAAAGTATTTAGGTCTCCCTATGTCTTTGGTCACAAAATGACGCTTAAGATACTTTTTTGTCTCTAATAGCCCAGCTGAATCACTGCAAGTCAGCAAAATATCATCAACATACACTGTCAGAACTACGACGCCAGACTTTGTGCGACGAACAAAGACAGAGTGATCTGAGTGATATCGATGAAAATCAATGCCAGAGATGGTAATGCTGAACTTCTCAAACCACACTCTTGGACTCTGCTTGAGACATATATAGCCTTTCTTGAGATGACAGACTATACTCTCCCCCTGAGCAACATAATCTGGAGGTTGTTTCATTTACATCTCATGAAAATCTCCATGTAAAAAGGCATTCTTGACATCTAGATAGAACATGAGCCATGACAAGTTAACAATGACAAAAAATAGAATCCTGATTGAATTCATCTGGACAACTAGCGAGAATATGTCAAAATAATCGATGCCATAGGTATGAGTATAACCTTTGATCACGAGTCTGGTCTTATACCGATCCATCTGGATGATACTTTAAAGATAGACCCAGCGACATCCCACAACAACAGTATATGTAGGTGTCGAAACAAATCCCAAGTTCTGCGAGAAACCAGAGCATCCATCTCCTCATCCATGGCCTGCTTCCAAGCAGGTACCAATAAAGCCTCCTCACAAGACATGGGTATAGACTTAGAAGACAAGGATAAAGCAAACTGATGAAAACGGGCTGAAGATGATCATAGGAGACAATTCAAAATATGATGATCAGTGCAAGACCTTTTACCTTTTGTGGATTGGTTAGGATCATGATGATACATATGCGTGTTCCAAAAATATTTGTGGTCTGATTTGTACATGTCAGTAGGGATCACTTGATCGTCTAAATAATACATGTCTCCTCGCTCATGCCTCGAACCAATCCTCCTCCAGTCGACAGGTCCTGAAACACACAGTGAGAAGAGAAAAGTTATTTTGCAGTTATTATGCTTGATAACTAACTAATAGACAAGAGGCTAATAGGGAATTTTGAAACATATGAGACATCAGTAAGAGTGACATATGAAGTAACCTGAATTACCCTATTGCCTAGTATAGAAGACTGGGTACCATCAACAATATTTTAATAGAAGGGTAGGTACGTGAAAATTTTAATGAAACAAATTTTCGCTTAATACCTATCATGTGAGATTAGGCTCCTGAGTCTAAAATCTAGGGCTTTTGTGAAGAGGCATTATAAGCGTGCATACCTGAAAAGGATGCATGAGTTGCTGTATAACTCTTCTGAAGAGCTGGCATAGTTTATCATACTCCTCCTGTGGTAGTATAACAGTAGAAGAACTAGAATTAGGATGAGTAGATGAAAGAACATGAGGAGTATCACAAGGAGCATGAGGATCAGAATCAGCTAGCTGTGCCCACTTAGGTCAACCAAACTTCTCTCAACACTTCTCAGAGATGTTAGTCCACCCACAATGCTTACAATGCCTAAGGCCCTTGTCAGAAATACTCTGCCACCAGGAAAACTACATCCAGCTCCAAATGAGCCACGTCCTCCTCCAAAATCGCGGCTGCGACCACGACCTTTGCCACGTCCAAAGTACATGAAAAACTGCTCAATAGATAATGTAGATGTCACATCAGTCCCAATAAAAACACACATGACTCGAAAGAAAGTGGCCATCAATGTTGGAATACTATCTCTTTCCAGTATCTAACCCTGTACCTGGGATCGTAGTGTAGAACTCAAGCTAGACAGGAACTTCGACACTGCGAGATCCTGACGTTAGCCCTTCAGTGTCGCTGCATCAGTAATAGGAGGCTGATGCATCTCCAACTCATCGATCAAACTCTTGAGTTCTCCATAAAATTCAGGCATAGACTTATCTCTCTGTTTGAGCTCAAACAGGCGCTCATATATCTCAAATACCTTCAAAGAATTTTTCTCATTCACATACATCACCTTCAGAGTATCCATCTCCTTAGCAGTAGTTAAGAACATGACACCGCCATTGATCTTCTCCTCTAGACTGTTGAGGAGCCAGGTCATTACAGAATAATCTTTGATAAGTCATGTCACGTACAATGGATATGTTGCAGCAAGCGGAGCCTCAAAAAGAGCCAACTTGTTCTGGGCAACAATGAATATGCGACACGCATGTGCCCACAACAAGTAGTTAGAACTATAAAACTTTACGGTAGTCCCCAAAACTGTTTTGGGTGTAGAAGTCTCAACTATCGGCTAGGGACCAGTCTAGACGAAAAAACTTGTAGCATCTGACATCTCAGTCGGGTAGAGAAAATACCAGAAGAGCAGCCAGCGGTAACCAGAAGCAGCCAGTAAATCATAAAAACAACTAATTTAATTACTAGATAGGGGCATGAACAGCCAGATCATCAACAAAGAGATAGTTTGCAGCATGAAACAATCAAATCAGTTTAAAAAAACAAAATTTTTAGCAGTAAATGATCAAATCTGATCAGTTATCACCAGAATTGGCCATACAACACCCGTAGAGAGGTTGTCGGAGCGTCAGAGAGGTGGCGGCGGCGTTCTAGCACAAAAGACGAGAGCGGCGGTGTGCTCAGGTGGAGTCAGCGAGGGCTATGATAGGATCTGTAGGCTTCAGCGCGGGAGGAGGGGGCTTCTGAAGGCGGCGACGCCTGGGCCTCAGATGGTGTCAGTGAGGGCGGTAGGTGCCTCTGGAGGCTCAGCGAGGGCAGCAAGGGCTTCCAGAGGCAGCGGCGGCAGCGGCGGATGTTAGCTAGGGCGGCGATGATGGTGAATGGGTGTTTTGATTGTGGCGGTGAAGGAAGAGAGGAGAGGGGGGGGTTAGGTTTAGGGTTTACTTTACTCTGATACCATGTAAACAAATAAACCCTAAAAAGTACATTCATTCATTAGAGAAGAGAGATAAATAGAATACAAGGTGGATATGTGTATATGAGCAATAACCCAATAACTAATAACCCAACTTAATATCTTCTCTCATCTCTCTGGCAGAAGAGAGCTTTACTATCTCTACAACAACTACAGATACTTCTGCTACTGAGACTTCTGCTCTATAATCGTCGGTTGGCCATGGTTCTATGAGAGGGTGTGGATTACCACCTCGGGGTGTGTGGCTTTCGTGGCTACACTCATTGTGAGAGGACCAATCACACTATTGACCATTGTTGGGAGCTTCATGGCAAGGCTGCATGGGCTTCAAACTCTTTGTTTGCGTATATGCTTGACAACACCATGTCTCCGGGTATTCTATCATCTTCACATGCTCAATAGGCAATTTTCACTGGTTGTATTACTGCTGATGGTCCTGAACTTCTTAGTCCTGCAAGATATGATACCCGACTGAGGGGCCGTTTGTTTCGCGTAAAAGTCCGTAATTCGTAAATGACTTACAACCCAATTACAGCTACGGCGTTTGTTTGGACCGTAATTCGTAAAAGAATTACACATCCCAATTACCACTCACTTGCAACCCAATTACCACTCACTTACAGCCCAGTTACAGTTAATTTTGTGGTCATGCAATTTTGTATTATTTTTTTATGTTAATATTAAATTTTTTTAATATTTAGCATTTTTAATATTTATTTGTAATATTAAAACTTTTTAAATCACCAAATAGTTAATTTTGTGGTGAACTTTTTCACTTACGACTTACACATTACGACAACCAAACACCGTAAAACACAATACATTTTTTCACTTACAACTTTATATTACTAACCAAACACCATAAAGCTTACATGCATGTAACTCATTTACAACTGTAAAAGACTTTACCAATTACGACTTACGAATTACGGCCAGTTACGACAACTAAACAGGCCTTGAATATGATGCAATCTACCATGACGTCAAAAGTAGCTACTCCAGTACACCCAGGATCTCCTGTCTAGCCATTTCTACTTCATCCTCATGCGTCATTGACTCTGGAGCCTTCACTCACATCACTGATAAATCCACATTATTTTCTACTTTTGATCCCTCTAGTACCGCATCTACCATTACCTTTACTGATGGTAGCTTTAAGTTCATTATTGGCGTCGACATATTCATTCTACATCACTTGTTTTATCTGATGCTCATCATATACATGGTGTCCTATTTAACCTGTTATTTGTTAACCGATTAACTAAATCTTTGAACTATATTGTCACTTTCTCTCTTACATCTTGTGTTTCAGGACCTTCAGACGAAGAGGGTTATTGATAGGGTAAGAGCATGATGGACGGTACTACCTTCGATAAGATGATAAGAATAAGCATTATGTAGGCACTGCAGCTACTATTTTCGAATCATCATCTCTCTAGTGGCATTTTCGAGTAGGTCATGCATCTCTAAAATCAATAAGCAACTTATTTTGGGAGTGAATCTTGCCAACTAGGAAAACATTTTAGGTCCACTTCTGTTTCTACGAAAAATAAATGATGTATGTCTCATTTTGAAGTTATTCATACTGATACTTAGGGACCTACACAGATTAAATCTGTTTTTGGTCATTTAATATTTTGTAACATTTATTGATGATTTTTCATGTATGACATGGCTATTTTTACTATAAAAAAAAATCAATCTGATGTGCTTCCTATGTTTAAACTATTTTACAATGAGGTTATGAATCAATTTGATTGTTCTGCAAAAAAAATGTGTGTTCTAATAATGTCAAAGAATACATGCAATCTGCTTTTCAACATTATTTTGCTTCTTTCGGTATTATATATCAAACTACTTGTGTTCACACACCACAACTATATAGTGTTGTTGAGCATAAGAATTGTCAACTCCTTGATATATTGCACGTGCAACTATGATACATATGCATGTTACTAAATATTTTTTGGATGACGCTCTTTTAAGTGCATGTTATCTCATTAATCGCGTTCCTTCTTCTGTTTACATGATCAAATACTGCTTTCTACTCTTTACAAAGATAAAAACTTTTTGAACTTACACCACGTGTCTTTAGTTATTTGTGTTTTATCACGTGTTAGGAAAGAACATAAGTTAGATCCTAGGGCTGTCAAGTTTTCTAGGATACTCTCGTACACAAAAAAGTTATCAGTGTTGGAACCCTCTAACTAAGAAATATGTGGCTTGTGTTGATGTAACATTAACAAACCATAATTCTCTCACAACCTCGTGTTCTTTGCCTCTTCCCTTGCCTATACCGTCTGATTTTGATATCAACAATGACCGAAGCCAAATATAGAGACTCAGCTCGTCCATCAGTCACCACCTCCCTCTTGGCTAAGGTTCTTGCTCTAAAGCTTCCCATTGCTCTTCGTAGAGGTAATCGGTTTTGTACTACTAAACATTCTATTACTGGCATTATTTGCTTCTCTCATCTTTTCCCTACATATTCTGTTATTTCTTCTGCCTTATCCACTGTGTTAGTTCTCACTTATCATGAGGCTAGATCCTGCGTGGATGAAGCAATGGCTGCTTTGTATCAAAATCAGACTTGAGACTTGACTACCCTACCTTCTGGAAAGCGGGTTGTCACTTGTCGGTGGGTCTATGCTGTGAAATTTCTTCTTGATGGATAGGTAGAGCAACTGAAAGTTGCCTTGTTGCTAAGGGCTATACCAGACATTTGGGGTTGACTATTTTGACTCTCTTTCTTGTGGCCCATCTTCATTCTGTATAGATTCTTTTGTGAGTGGTAGTGGTCAAGTAGTGGCTATTATATCAGCTGGACATTAAGTACACCTTACATGGTGACCTACACGAGGAGTCAGGCACCAGGCTATAAGATTAGAGGGAGACTTCAAGAGTGTGTCGACTAAAGAACGATTATTTATTGGCTAAAGCAGTCGCCTTGAGCTTGATTTGACAAGTTCAGTATGGTCTGATGATCACTCCCTATTTGTCCGACATTCCTCTCCGGTAGTATTCCGAACTCGCTCAACCTCTTTACCGGAGTGTTTCACACTCGCTCTGAGATCTGCAAGTGGGACTTCTCAAAATGAACTGCTTCTTGATAAAAAAAATTGAGGATGAATTTTATGAAAAGATGTTTGTTAAGGAGCATAAAATTTTAGCTAATTTTGTTAAGAAAATTGAACGCATACCTAAAGCCTCATTTAAAAGAAACCACTTGATTTGAGCATCATCACATTTAACGAACAACTGGATGATAAATTTTAGGAGGAAAATGTGAATGCTAAAAGTTTTGAGGAAACAGTTAAGGATGAGATAAAATTGGCTGATGATCATATTGAAGATGATTTTGGAGTGATACAAGAATATCGGTGTTGGTTGGCTCTGCTAAAAAATCTTCTAGTTGGAGGAATTGAAAGAAACATAAGAGAGAAAATTGAGGAAGAGAAAGAACAAAGTAGAGAGAATTAAGACAAGAATGATAAGAAAATTGAGCTCTCCACTTTGTCCCTTGAAGAGAACCCACTAGGAGAGTGGAAAACAATCAAGGGGGAGAAATCGACCTACTTTGATCTAGGTGTGGGGGTAGATGTGATATTGTACATTTGTATACTAATTTTTATGTTTCTTTGAGTCCGTGAGTCTTTTTATTTTTCCTGTAGTTCGCCGAGTCAGTATAATCTTTTTATTTAATAGGTCATTTTTGCATCTTTTTTTTAACCTATGTGTCAAGTTATTGTAAGTGATACATGGATATACAGTGATGCAAACACACACAGGGATGGTCTTTTGGCTGCTTTTGTAGCTGGACTTTTCTAATGCATTGTGAGTTCTTCCGATTCTAACATATTACTATACTGCATATGTTTCATCGTGTGTGCTTAAATTGCTTAGTTATCATGATTGTGTGCATGTGTTTTGAGTGTTATTTGTTATTACATTCATTTTATCAATGTATTTATTCATGTGCATGAGGACATGACATAATTTGAGTATGGGGGGAGATGCATGTTGTTTTTATGAGTCTTTATTTTGTTTTTAGGGCCATTTTCTTTATTTTCTTTTAGAAATCTTTATCTTGAAAATGTGAAAGAAAAAAGGAAAAAAAATTAGGAGTCTTAAGTCTTGTTTTGTTTTCATTTTCTTTTTAGGAAATTCTGTAAAAAATATCTAGAAATAGTTAGCTAGTTGAAAGTGAATGAGGATCCACAAGTAGATTTTAAAAGAGAAATAGAGATGATAGAGTCTTAAAGTTTTAAAATAAAGAGTAGAATATAAAACCGACAAACCATCTAAACTTTGTTTAAGTGGTTATGTACCCAACCACAATTACACTAATAATTCAAGGACTTGGGATATTGATTACAACTGCAATACTTTGAAAAAAAATGACAAAAAATAATTAATTAATCAAGTCTTGTTTTGTGGCCTCAGTTGATCGAGTAATTAACTCCGTAGGGTTATGTTTTCGTCTAAATACCCTAAGGCCATCTGGCTGGGGAGTCATTTGCCCAAAGCTCTCTACATGAGTAACTGAGAAAGCCTAATAGGACAAGACACTACATAAACCTAACAATTTTAATTATCAATTAGCTAAGTGTCTTTGCCTAAGAAAGTCTTGATATTTATGCAAAAGATAGTTAAAAGTTTAAAAAGGAGAGAAGAAAAAAAGAAAGAAAAAAATTATTATTATAAAAGAAGTATAAAAGTTGCAGTCATAATTCCCAAGTCTAAAAACTATATCACGATCACAAGGTGCATATGATCTGATACTTAGGATGTGATATAAAGTTTAGGATTCAAGCATTTATTTTATAAAAATATGATTTCTTGAATTGAGATTGATCTTGAAAATGAAATTCTTGAAAACTTAGGATCTTACTAGCTAGTTTACTCATGTAGATAAAAAAATTTATTTTCTTTTCTTTATTTTTTGTTATCTTTTTTCCCTTTTTGTTTATTTCTTAATCTTTGTCTTCTTGAATTTTTGTGGTATATCACTGCAAGCTCTCACGAGAAAAACTCGTCCTCTAGGGTAACCTAAGGGTTTAACAGCTTATTGTTTGTGCTAAGTGCAACCGTGATTCCTACGAAAGTAAGTTAAGTTAGGTTAGCTTAGTTTTTCTTTTTATTTATTTTGCTCGAGGACTAACAAAAGATAGGTATGAGGGTATTTAATTGATACTTTTTATATCATTTTTATGCTCTTATTTATCTATATTTTGATATAAATAATGTTACTCGGGTGTGTTTTATAGTGAATGTGCAGACAAGTTTCGAGGAGCGAGTAGAATGGTTGGTTTTCGCATAAAAAGTTCAACAATGAAGATTGTCACTTTTCGAACATGCTGTGACAGAGAGGGAGAGTGAGTGAGGAGAGGGAGAGAGAGTGAATGAGGGAGAGAGAGGAGAGGAAGGGAGAAGAGAGAGAGAGAGAGAGAGATCGAGAGGGAGATTGGGTGAGGGGAGAGAGAGATTGGGTGAGGGAGTGATGGAAAGAGAGGGTAGAGAGATATCAAGAGACAGCTCGGATGAAGGAAAGAAATATTGGAGGGGGAAGGGAGGGAGGGAGGAGAGAGCCAACTGTCTCTTATCTTATCTTTTTCTTTTTTTACATTTTTTTGAGTTTTTCACATATTTACCCCTCAAATCTTAAATATTTCTTAAATTTACCCCCCAATTATCATATTTTTTCCAATTATCCCTCAAAACAAACTTGTTTTGGACATGTGATACATGAATATTAATGTCTACATTTTTTAAAATTTATTGTGATTTTCAGAATTTTATGAGCTTTCTATGTAGCGTTTTGCGTGTATCACCCGAGACCGATCCAAGTAGACGTGACCAATCCGTCCCTGTGCCCGCCGAGTCGGCGGCCGAGATTGCGATTAAACTATGATTCTGAGGAGTTGAGTACTTTGTTAATTATGCGGCTGTGAGGCCCACGACGAGTTCCCTCTTTCTCGTTCACTGTAGTGAGACGAGATTGGGCGGCATCTCGTTAAGTGCAGCGGAGGTGGGTCCACACGAGCGGGGTCCACACGCGAGACTGTAGCACGACGACGCGATTTTCGTGTTCATGTAGCCCCACGAAAGGTGACGGCTGTCAGTGGGCTCACACGGCAGGCACTCTTACTCACGCGGGTTGCGGCGGTATTTTGCGTGCAGACAATACAGCAGCAATGGTTAGGTATTTACTATTTTGATTAAATTAGTTAATTATGTTAGTTGTTAATTAGTTAGTTTATTTATTTATTTGAATTAATTTAGTTATTTAATTACCGTCAATTATTTAATTATGCTTTATTCATTATACTGTCTTGTTATTAACTGCATCATGAGTGACTAGATTCTCTGCAAGTGTCCAGGAGGATGAACCTAAATCATAGGATGTAGAAGATTACCGATCTCTCTTAGGACTAATTACATTAGATCAAATCACTATTAAATAATGAAAAATTAACTCATAAAATTAATGACGTAGATAAGCTATAATTTGTAATTAGGCAATCAAACCTAGATCATGCTTTGTAGGTTAAATTTAGATGCTTTTATTTTATCATGCTTTTTAGTAGATTTAATTGCTATAGTAGAGTAGATTTAGTTCTAGGATGATTGTCTAATAAACTATTATAGTTTATGCTTGGATTATTAATTGGATGATTAGTTATCCATCAGGAATAGGGGTTTGGCACTGAGAGTTGCAATAACTAGTTAGGTTAAGATTAGATAAGTTATGATATAAGCTTGTATAACTAATGCTTTCTGAAATCTGATTAGGAGTTTCAAGTAGACTATAAAAGAGATTGATAACTTCTGCATGTTATTTAGTTTAGAAGATTTCATCCTGGATGCTTGACCTTTTTCACCGGATAGTTTAAACCAGTAATTCAACCTTCCACCCTTTTAGACCAATTCGCCTAAGAGTGAACCACCTATCTCAGTGGATCAACCCTCAAATGCTATAATGATCAATCGTGCACTTGCAGTAATTTAACAATGAGAGTAAAATCTCCCATCAAGTTTTTGGCATCGTTACCAGGGAGGGTGTTCTATCTTTAGTTCTAACACTTTTACCAGATTGAAAAAACAAAAAACAAACAAAAACTAATGTAATTCTCTGCCTGTGTCCTTGATTTATGTCAGCTTGGACACGTGACGCACTAGGACGTTTAGTTAGTGAGAATTCGAACAAGTCTAAAATTACTATTCCTATTTCACCATCGGTCCTCATGGACCACTGCTACCCTTCCCGCTCATCACTCCCATCTTGTATAAGGTTACCAGAGGCTAACGAGAACTACGAGTTTAAGTCGCATATATTATGATGCTCTCAAAATTCTCCGCTTGGAATCTGAAGATGCTTACATGTTCATAAGCAAGTTCAAAAATGTTGCGCGATGATGAAGATTCAGCAGTTGAGCGACGACTGGTCAAGTTGCGGTTCGTTCCATTTGCACTCTGGGATAATGCTAAGAAGTGGATGTATAGCTTGGCCACTAACTCAATCACAAGGTGGGCGGAGTTCATTGCATTTCTTTCTGAACAAATTCTTTCCAATGCATGACTCCAAGAATCTGGAGTGAGACAATGTGACAAGGAACCCTCTTGGAGATACCTAGAAAGGTTTAAGACATTCTAGCGCAATATCCACATCACGCCATTAATAAGTGACAACTCTCTTAAATCATCTATATGAGGGTGTAGACTATCAGTATAAATCCTCATTGAATCTATGAGTCACGGAGACTTCGTAAGAATGACGACGAAGCATGAAAATTTTTCGATGCAGTGGGAGAGATTTAACAAAAGATTTTCAACAACTCCCCATCAAAGGGTGGCGTCCACTCAATTGAGAATTTCATTGTTGCTGAAGCAAAGATTGCAGCCCTAATGAAAAAGATAGAGGCTCTTGAAGTCAAGAAAACTCTTCCACAGCTCGACCATGTAGATTAAATCTCTGCACTGAGTCGTTTCAACTGCCACGCTCCAACCCATGTTATGAAAGACTGCACATTGCCCCCCAATCCACTCATAAGCAGCCAAGACCAACAACTGAATGTTGCATACAAACGACAGAAGAATGATCCCTGTGGCCCGACGTACAATCCGGGTTGTGTTGCACTGGCAGATGTACCTCCCTGGTGTTGTAGGGATGATTCCTCCAACTTGGATTGTACGTCGGGGCATAGTAAGCATAAAAATGATGTAAAAAAATATATATAGATAAAAAAGGAGCATAAAAATGATGTAAAAAGTGTCAATCACTCCGCCCCCGAGCCCACGAGAGGGAGAGTCCCTGCCCTCTTCCAATCCCCACGGCGACCGACCGCGTAAGTCGATCCGCGTAATGACTCTGTGTAGGGCGACAAAATCGTCAAGGCAACAATTTGGGTGAAGTATCTTCTCGAAGTATCTTCTATCTGTGAAATTTGGAACTCCATCTTGATCTGAATTCTTCCCCAATGAATTGAAGCACCCAAAACTAACAACTCAATCTAGTACAGAGGCTGAATACTGATACACACTGCATGCGAGATGATTTAAATTCAATTGTTGTTCTGTGAGATGAACGTGGCCACTTCTCAACCTATGGTGATATTTTGTGATAACCAGACGTCTATGTATATAGTCGCAAACAAAGCAAAACGAGGTTGATAGTCACTACATTCAAGATATAGTCATGGCCAAGAGGATTATCACTTCCTATGTCACGTCCAGCGCACAACTTGGTGATATTCTTATCAAGGTTTTGTTTCAAGATTTTCTATTTTGTGTAACAAGCTGAGCATGATGGATATCTATGCTCCAGGTTGATGGGAGTATTAGAGTTCTAGGGATGTAATTGTAATTTCTCTTTGCTTATTTATCTATATAATAAGACCCCAAACCCAATTCAGAATTAAACTTCTATTCTTAACTTCCACAAGTACTATATAGAACTGTTCAAAACTGCTAAGCCAATTAGGTATAATAGATCATCAATGAGAATAGCAGAATTAATTGCCTTGCTTCTTGTTTCTTCATAGGAATTTCAATTCTTTTTAACTGCAGTCATTTAAAAACTACGAGAACCATAAGAACATTTGAACATACTTTGCTGACCCAAAAGTTTATTCTCCTGTTGAGCACATCAACTGGTATCCCTACAGCTTTGGCAAGGTCTTTAGAAGTCCAACTGACAAGAATGAAACAATGTTATTATTCAAAAGCAAGCCAGAACAAACAGACAGTGATACATTCAGTGTAGTTACCTAGTCTGCTCCTGAAACTGCATGATAATTGTTGCATGCACTGGAGCGACATTAAACTGCAAAATGCGATCTTCAAATTGCAATTCCAGCTGAAAAAACATAAAACAACAACTTACTGTTTGTTTAGTAAAATATTGCAGGTCAACTTCAACTAAGATGCAATGTTCATTAGAAAGGACAATGTTGAGAAATTGCAGAAACAGATGATCACTAAGCAGCCTAGGGATTTCTTCAGATCTTTCAAAACAATAATTCCAAGTTCTAATAAATTCCTGACCTTTACTGTTCCAAGATTTTTCTTCCACAATAGCTTACGTGGAGTTTTGATCTCATGAAACCTCTTTGAATAATCAGAAAACAAGTGATCAACAGAAGAGGGGACATTGATGGTCTCTTCCTGCAGTTTGCCAAAAGACAATAGCATTCAGCAAATGGAGAGAAAAAGAGAGAGAGTTCTGGTTATAAAAACCGAAAGAGATCTATCATTAGAAAAAATTGGTATCAAGCAGGCATGATTAATATTGAATAACTTGGTGGAAATAATAGCTGCCTAGTGAATTCCAAATACGGATCGATTACAACATGGTTATTCTCTATTGAATTGTGTTCCTGAGTGTACAACAGTAAGGTAATTTGCTAGCTGATAGACTAAAATGGATATAACAACAAATTGTTAAAGATGACCTTATCTCATCATTCTCCATTTTCCAATACTCTCCCATTCCCCCCTCTTCAACTTAGAGTTCTTTTTGCAGATTGGTTGGCAGGATCAAACTAAATCCCTTAGTGATGCATCAAAACTCCAAAGTTGTAGTGACGTTTGAGAGAAGTACTGTTGTATTTTAATACTCCCAACAAGTTCCGTGCCCTTTTTGGTGGGTTGAAACTTGAGCTTTTGTGCAAAGTCATCTTTTTCTTAATCCATTTTAATATGTGCCCTCCTAGATCTGAACCTTGGTGGCTCCTATACCTAAAGTACCTGCCGCTGCACCAAACACCCAAGTTCTGGGGAGGGTCAAGGGAAATGCTTTTACCACATCGTATTAAAAGAAAAAACACGAAACAAAAGCAAACCTGGGGAAGCTTGGTCCTGCAACCCAACACCCTACTTTCCACCAAAAAATCAAAGCTTGTCCCAACAATTTGGACTAATTATTGATTCCACTTTTGTTAAGGATGTAACAGTATCCAAACCAAATCTTTTCTGCATTTGCTGGAAGTGTTCACCTATCAATTTTCATATTCAATCAGAATATCAGGAATCGGAATAATTAAGTGGGCGTCTTTCAGATCTGCAATTGGAATAGGACTATAAGATCCAGTCATTTCACATGTAACATGTTTAGTGACCATAGTATATATCACCACATCCCAATTATCAAATCCAGTGCCTCAATACCTAATACCCAATCAAATTACATGACTCCCTCAAATCTTGGAGCATGAAAGTTTCCTACTAATCCTCTTCTCAAAATTAGAGACACATTCTTTCTCCATAATTTTATTGTTATGCCTCTTATCTTATTTGTATCAATATTGCTTGTACCAGATATGGTTATGGTCTATATCCAATCTGTATTCATATCCATTTCCACTACGTCTTTGTATAGTAGAGTTGTTTCGGAAAATATCCAAATCCATATTCCCTATACAATAAACAACACAGTATATGATTATGTTAGTACCTATATCAGGTTGTCAAATCAGTTGAAGAAACAGAATTCTATATATTATTGATAAGGGAAATGCTCGAGAATATATAGGCATTACAATTACTAATAAGGAAACTCATACCCCTAATACAATTAGTATAATAATCATAATTTTAGTACTATTCTTGAACAAAGGTCATATCCAATTCAGTTAGATCCTACTATCTGCCATATATTCCAACTGCCTCCATGTCAGTGGTAAACTGGAGAAGACAAAACTCACACTAATTTCGTTATCATTTCCAATGGAATAAGCTGAGAAAGTATTGAGTTATTTATTATAAAGCTACTATTAGAGAAAAGTGAATGGGACCAGTTTAATATACTGACTATTAGCACATGTAATAGCCATCTAAACTTGTATATATAAACCAGAGCGAGCACATCATTGTTTGCTCACTGATTGTTTGAATTATCCCCTTCAGTTGTTAGATGGCCTACTTAAAATTACAGAATCCAAGGTGCTTGTTCAGATGTTCTCTGCCGACTGATACTTTTAAGTGGGTGTTAGAACAGTAGTGCAAGAATGATGGTGTAAAGACGGCTGAATATACCTTTTTGTTGGTATTCTCAATTGTCTTTTTAAGGTTCTTTAGGGCTTGTCTAGAGCCATTTGATTTTTTTTGTATTATCATCCAATTCCAGTTTTAAGTGAAATCCAATAGCCAAGCTCTAGACAATCTTTTTTTCTCTTTTAGAGTTAGGATCATTGAGAATTTCTTGAATGCCATGAAGATTTCAAGGGCTAGAGTATCATCTTATCTTTCAATTCACACGCATAACAATATAAGGCTTGACTACACACTTCTCATTTACTCCAAAAGTGAGTTTTAAAAGTTTTCCACTACACATTCACTATTGGCCCACCATTACTTTATCTCCAAGCTTTTGTTTACCTTTTGAAATTTTGACAAACATATATCTCAAAGACAATTAATAGCCAGAGCTATGTTCACTCTAATTTGAAGTGAATGAGAAAAGAGTGTGTGTGTGTGTGTGTGTGTGTTGGGGGGGGGGGGGGGGGGGGGGGGAGGGAGGAGAGGGAGAAAGAGAGAGAGAGAGAGAGAGAGAGAGAGAGAGAGAGAGAGAGAGAGAGAGATAAGGGATATGAGCTTAAGCTCATATAAGCTTATAAGCTACGCCTTTTTCCTATGAGCAGATCATCTATGTGGATGATCCCCACACACTTCATGATGATCTATATATCCTCAAGAAGCTGTGGATGAAAAATTATAGGTTTGAAGCTCATTTACTCATCCATCATGGGGTTGCAAATTGAACGATTCTTGCTAATAGACAAATTTGGACAAGTTTGTACAGCCTGATCCATGGGCAAACGATCTTCAAAACTCATGATTTTCAATCCACTACTTCTTGAGAACATGTAGATCACATTGAACAGTGTGGATCATCGATCCGCACCTAGGAACTAGGAGTAGCTCATATAAACTTTTATGAGGTTAAGCTTATATCATTTATTCTCGTATGTGTGTGTGCATTGTTGAACTCTTTGATTAGTTAGTTACTAAATTAGGAGTCATATTGCAATTACCATATTAGGAGTAATGCTTATATATGCTATTAGAAGTCATATTTGTATTATAAGTTGTAATTGTATTTGTCGCATCAACTCTCTCAAATCTTTTCTTCCAAATCTCTAATATAGTATCAGAACCTCTCAAAATTTTCCACTGATTGTCGTTTTCATGCTATCCTCGAGCATGCATTGGGCCATGCTCATGTAGCACGTGCCTAGCGCCAGGACACTTTTCTACTTTCATCTTCCTCTGTTGCTGTCGATTGCAGTATTGTGCTCATCTATTTGTTGTTGCCTTACTGTCAACTACTTCATCTTCCTCTGCTGCTGCTTCTTATTCCTACTGCTGGTACTCGTTCATTTTGTTGCTATTAACTCATCAGATAGTGTTGCTAACAACTTATGTTGTTGCCGCAAGTTTCTTCATCTATTACTATTGCCAAAGTCAGGGGAAGAAATATTTTATGGTGAAGTTTATGTGTATTTTCTTTAGTGTTTCTTCGAATGAGTTTGAGAATCTCTCAAAATCTCCTTCAATGCTTAGATAGGAATGAGAAGCAGCAGTAGAGGAAGACGAAGTTGTGGATGACAGTAGGCAATAATAAATAGATCACCACAACACTGCAATCGACAGCAACTGAGTTTGAAGAACTCTAAAAACATCTTCCTTCTGAGTTTGAAGATATCTCAAAACTTCTTATTAAGTTTGTCTAAAATCTTAACTATATCTAAAAAGATTTCTCATACAGGCTTCATGCAAAATTATTTTGATTGGCAACTTCAACATCGACATCAATGATTCAGCAGTGTAGCGTCAGATTAGCAATTTAGTATTTATTTGTTTCTCAATTTTTGTACTTTGTTTCTAAAAACTTTATTTAGGAAGTCTTTATCTAGTCTTTGTAACAAGTTGAGCATGATTCATATACATGCTCCAACTTGAGAGGGAGTGTTAAACTCTTTGATTAGTTAGTTATCTACATAGGAGTCATATTGTAGTTACTATATTAGAAGTCATGTTTCTATATGCTATTAGGAGTGATGTTTCTATATGCTATTAGGAGTCCTACTTGTATTATGAGTTATAATTGTATTTTTGTCAATAAATAAGATTATAGAAAGAGGACTCATCAACTCTCTCAAATATTTTCTTTTAAAATTATAATATATATATAAGAGACATATGTGCTTGATGCCATCTAAGAGAACTTTCTCAGATGCATTATAACTCCAATCTATATATTACTGTTTATCTGACCACTCATTATGATCTTCATGTCCTAAGATGTATACAGATGAAAATTCACATGGTTTAGACTTTGTTTAATCATTAATCCAATAGCTGAAAAAATAACAAACAATAGATGCAACCATTAGATCAATGATTAAACGAAGTCCAAACCACATTATTTTTCATCTGTATACATCTTTAGGCATGAAGATCATAATGAGCTGTCAGATAATTAATTGTTGCGTGCATCACCGGAATACCATGCTTAATATGATACCAATAGTTGGGAAATATGAAGATCCCCACCTACGACCTCAAGCACGTCATGAGATCAATTACCTCGAGCACACAAGATGAATATTAAAAGATACAAGAAGAAAAATACACAATTTAATGTGGTTCAGCCTAAACTTGGCTTACGTCTACGGAGAGAGAACTTGAGAGAGATTTATTAATAAAATTAATACAAAGAGATCTGACATTCCTCTTGATGACACAAGAGTATTCACCTTCCCTTTGAATCTATACCTAGATTACAATAGTATACCTTCTCTCTCTGCACCTTCACCTTGCTCCGCTCTTTTTGACTTTTTAGGGCCTTCTTGGCTTTTTAGGGTTTTACATTATTGTTCACCACTACTTTCTTCTCTTCTAACTCCTGCTCCACCTAAATCCTATGTTACAACTTTTATTTATAGGATTTTACAATACAACTCTTATTTAAACTATGAGATGATCTTTGTCCTTGGATACTTGAAGAATCTTGATCAATCTTATTAAGAGTTAATCTCCTTGATTTAGAAAAATTCTAGGCCCTTAAACTTTAGAAACAAACCTTCATTGAACAGAATCTGAATTCTATTCGAACTCCACAAGAAGAGGAAACCCGCAGGCGCCTGAAAAGGAAATTATTCACGCAGAACCACCTTGATTAATCTACTTATCATTCTAACTAGTCGACTAATCCCTTCCATTAGTAGACTATTAAAACTTATTAGTCGACTACTGTATAATGCTTCTCTCTGTATCTGCCCATTAGTCGACTGGTACATTAGAATCGACTAACCTATCTTGATCTGCTTCTTTTCTTCTCTTCAAGCCATCATCTTCTCTAATTTGATTGGATCTTTTGGATCATCATCTCCTCTTGAAAACAAGACAATATCCTAACAATCTCCATCTTGACTTGTTTTCAAGTTTTTAAGAAAATACCTTGAGATTTTGGATTATTACCCTGATTCTTTCCTTAGTTGTAACCATACCGTGAAGTTTTTAACTCTTGCCCCGTCTCCCCGGGGCCTTTAGCTGTTTACCACCATGCCTTGGGCCATCTCAGAACCCTTTCTTTACTCATCCTGCAACACTTAGACCCGTTGTAGTTTTTCTTGAAGCTCCACCTCGAAGTGAGCTCCCTTCAAGCTTTTTATTGAAACTCCTTGACCTAGTTTCTTTCTCTTAGCTTGCATTGCATCACCGCCGCCACCAGCAAATTTTACTTTGTGACGCCTTCTCGGGGGCCCGCCGATCTTGAGGCAATCTGCCTTTAATTCTGCCATAGTCTTACCAACTTTACACGAACATTGTCAAGAACTTGTCGTGCCATGGTCTTCCACCGATCACTTGGTGATGATCCACCTTCCATCGATGTTGCACCTTGAGACTTACCGTCTTCATATAACTGTCATGGTCTTACCGGGCCTTCCCGTCACATACTGTCATGGTCTTCCTTCCATCAATCAGGGCTGTCATCTACCACTGTATTGATGTATGCCAGATCTATTGCCCTGCTATTAATGATCTTCAAACCTGATAGATCCACCAATACTTGCAATAATCTCACCGTGCCACGACTAGTCCGTCGTAACTTTGACCGTGATCTCCGTCAATTCCTTTAACTCACCTGTACAGAATCTGCATCAAACATTGGAATCTCCTCGATCTGCACCCACAATTGCATCCAAAACGTTAAAAAATATAGGATTCGACCCTTAATCGTGTGAATCCGACTACGATTGCACGATCTACCTTCGGATCAATCTCGTCCATTGATTGTCTTCATCACCCTCCGATGTTTTTCCTTTTGATTTATTGCCGCAGCGAGCCTCCATGAGATGCCTTGTGTGATGCCTCCGTGAGCTCATCTTGTCGTCCGTCATTGGCGATGATCCGATCGCCTCCGCCGATCATCGCCTCTGCGTCTACCGTATTCAGATCTGAGCATCATTGAGCCTTGACGACTCCACCTTGATCAATATGCTCCAAAAGTCATTGATCTTTACCTTAGAACAAATCTAAACTTTCTTGTTGTCTTCTTCATCTTAATGCCTCCGCCGAACTCCATCGACTTGAGATCTTCTGCTTCATCTAGAGCACTCGAGTCTCGAACGAATACCACCATCAGCTCTGATACCAATTGTTGCGTGCATAACCCAGGATATTACTTACTATGATACCAATAATTGAGAGATACAAATATCCCACCGACGACCTCAAGCGCACCATGAGATCAATTACCTCGAGCACACAAGATGAATATTAAAAGATACAAGAAAAACACACAATTTAACGTTGTTCAGCCTAAACTTGGCCCACATCCACGGGGAGAGAACTTGAAAGAGCTTTATTAATCAACTTGATACAAAGATATCTAACCTTCTTCTCGATGACACAAGAGTATTCGCCTTCCCCTTGAAGTTACACCTAGATTACAAGAATGTACATTCTCTCTGTGCATCTTCACCTTGCTCCTCTCTTTCTTGACTTTTTAGAGCCTCTTGGCTTTTTAGGGCCTTACATTGTTGTTCACCACAACTTTCTTCTCCTCTTCTAGCTCCTTCTACTCCACCTAAATCCCAGGTTACAACCTTTATTTATAGAATTTTACAATACAACTCCTATTTGGACTATGAGATGATCTTAGTCATTTGATACTTGAAGAATCTTGATCAATCATATTTGGAGTTGATCTCCTTAATCTAGAAGAATTCTAAACCCTTAAACTTTAGAAACAAACCTTCATTGAAAAGAATCTGAACTCTATTTGAACTCCACCGAACGAGAAAACCCGTAGGCGCCTGAAAAAGAAACTGTTGACGCAGAACCGCCTTGACTAGTCAACTTATCATTCGGAGTAGTCGACTAATCCTTTCCAATGGTAGACTAATAAAACTTATTAGTTGACTATTGTATAATGCTTCCTCTTTGTATCTGCCCATAGTCGGCTAATGATCCTGTTAGTCGACTATACAGTCGACTAACCTATCTTTATCTGCTTTTTTTCTTCTCTCCAAGCCATCATCTTTTTCAACTTGATTGGATCTTTTTGACCATCATCTCCTCTTGAAAACGAAGCAAAATCCTAACAGAAACAATGATAGGTGGATTGGAGTTTTGATGCGTCATCTAAGCGAGTTCTCTTAGATGGCGCCTGAGGTACATAGTTCTCTCTCTTTTTGTGTGTGTGTCTCTCTCGCTCCCTCTTAGATGGGTAAAGACCCCATCACACTTCACTAATTACCCAAGCTAACCTCCCATTTGATAACTGCGAGAAGGGATCCTGGAACCTCTCTTAGGAGGGAGGAGCATTACCAGTGGCTAACCTGCTTTCACTGTGTGTGTGTGTGTCCCATTTCAAGTAAACAATCAACTTATCTGCACTTAAGTCAGTTCAAACCTATATATACAGAATGTGTGTGTGTATATATTGCAAAAATTTAGATTATCAAAATTAGAGAGCTAATGATTCCTCCCTCAATACTATTATTTATAGGTAATTAGAAATATAATTCATAATATGAGTAGGACTCCTTAAGATGTAGAATCTCCTAATAAAATAAAAGACTAGAATAAAAACTTCTACGAGAAAACTTACTAATCAACAGTTTAACACTTCCTCTCAAACTCGAGAATAGATATCTATTATGCCCAGTTTATTACATAAACACAAGAAACTTTATGAGGAACATGTTTTATAAATATATCTGCGAGCTTCTCAGAACAGGAGTGAATAAAGTAGAAATCAATTTCCAAGAGACTGCATCATGTGATCATGAACAAAATGGCAGTCCAGCTCTATATGCTTGATACTCTAATGAAAGACAGAATTACTGGCTATGTAAATAGCAGCTTAGTTATTATAGGCTTAGGCATCAGATCATCCATACTAAATTCAAGTTCCCACAACAGACATTTCAGCCACATCATCTCACATGTTGAATGAGCATAGCTCTATACTCTACTTCAACACTGGAACAAGACAGAACATTGTGCTTCTTACTCCAAGTAACCAGATTACCTCTAACATAAGTACAGTAGTCAGAAGTAGTTTTTCTATCTCTTTCGTCTCCTGCATATTTAGAATCTGAAAAGCTTCAACTCAAGAATGTACATGCTTTTTATACAACAGACTTTTACCGGGAGATCCTTTGATGTATGTCAGAATTCTCAAGGTGGACTTCCAATGAATATCTTTAGGCTTGAGCATAAACAGACTCACCAATCCAACAATGTAGACAATATCAGGTCTTATAACTTTGAAATAGATAACTTTACTTACGATCTCCTGTTCTGAGAAATATCCTCAAATAGGGGTCTAGTCTCATCCTAAAAATCAGCAGCAGTATCCATAAAAGTACGCACTGGCTTGTAGCCAAGTAGTCCAGTCTCCTGTAGTAAATTCAAGTATACTTCTGTTGAGAAAGAACTACTCCATATTTACTGTGAATAATTTAAATCCCAAGAAAGTATCTTAGCATGCCCATGTCTATGGTCATAATTGTATCTTAAACTATTTAGCTTTCTCAATACCATTAATATCACTCCTAGTCAGTAAAATATCATCAACATAAACAACAAGAATTAAGATAGAATGATCATAATAGCACTTCTCAAACTCTACTTCAGCGAAGAAACAACTGAACTTATCAAACCAGGCTCACAAACTTTTCTTAAAACCATATATTGCTTTTTTATATCTGTTCATCGTGCCATCTGGACAATACTTGATAGTAAATACCCAGCGGCAACAAACCCAGATGAAGTAGATACAAGATCCCAAATCCGACATGAGATGAGAGAATCCATCTCGTCATCCATGGCATGCTTCGATTCCGAGAACATTATCGCGTCCTGATAAGACTTAGGTATAGAAACAGAAGACACAGACAAGACAAACTGATGAGATGTGGGGTAAAATGATTATAGGAAACAAAATGGGAAATAAGATGTTCAGTATTGTTGAGGCGCAAAGCGCACTGCGAGACGCAAATATCCTAAGGTTTGCAAGGCGCAATCGACGTGTGGCGCCTCACTGAAGTGAGGCGCAATGCAACTGTTATTTCTTTTTTGTTAATTTGAAAAATTATGAAATCAAATATAAAACCACAAAATACACAACAAATTAACAATTAATAACATTAATAAAAACAAGAGAAATATGCATAATAACAACAAAAGAAACAATAACAACAGCAAAAGGTAGTTAAAAGACTAGCAACAAGAGGGAGGAGAAGCAACAACACTTCAACTGCAGCAACACTAAAAGAGCATCAACATTAGCAACATCAGCAACAAGAGAAAGAGAAAAAAGATTAGAAGCAATAACAGCAAATAGTGAAGGGGGCAGCAACAGCAACAAAAGGAAATATAAGAAGAGAAGAAAAAGAGCCACAGTGGCACCAGTAATAGTAAGAGATAGAGAAGAATAAGAGCAGTAACATCTGAGAAGAAGTGGCAGTAGCAGCAACCACGAGAGCGAGAAGAAGAGGAGCAGCAGTATCAACAACGAGAGAAAGATAGGAAGGAGGAGAAGAGGAGACATAGTTCATATTGAGTATGTACCCAAATGCACTTCGGGTGCGCCTTGCGCTCCACGTGAGGCGCAAACGAGGCGCGCGCCTCGTGTTGGCTGTGCGCCTTGCATGGGCTGCAGGGCGCAAGCATGCGCCTTGCTTTGCCACATGCCACAAGTGCGCGCCTTGCTTCGCCACACGCCACAGGTGGGAAGATCCAAGTCTAAAAGAACAAAAGTATACCCTTTCGATCTGCAATGGGAAGATCCAAGCTAAAGGAGCAAAAGTATCCATCTTAACAATAGAAAGTGAAGTAGTAGGCAGAGAAGTAGACTGAGAAGGATTAGGATCAGCAGCCGCAGAATCTAAATCAATAAGGGTAAACTAGAGACAACATTCTTGGAATGTGTGGTATACACCTGAATTAATTTAGGTACAATCTCTTTTTCCAATTCTCAGAACCAGGAAAGGTTGCGGTATTAGTGAAAAAACAGTAGGAACAAAATACGAAACTGACTCAAAGGTCACATCAGCAGAAGTATAAAACTTACGATGTGTAGGATCAAAACATCTATAGCCTTTCTGAGTACGTGAATAGCAAATAAAGACACATTTTATAGCTATAGGTTCTAGCTTATCTACGCCAGGTTGAAGATTTTGAACAAAACAAGTAGAACCAAATACACGAGAAACAATAGAAAAAAGTAGGTTTATTAGGATACAAACAAGACAAGGGAATTTTATCACGGAGAATAGAAGAGGGCATTCTATTTATTAAATGAGAAATATAGAAAATAGCTTCAGCCCAAAAGGTTTTAGGTACATACATGTAGATCAACAAGGTGCAAGCTATATCTAAAATGTATCTCAATTTTCTTTCAGCTATTCCATTCTATTCTCACGTGTGTGAATATGTAGTATGGTGTAAAATGCCATAAGAAACTTCTTTTAGCATACTCAAGAGCATTTTTTGTATGCAAAACACGAATATTAGTAGAAATTTGAGTTTTTATTTTATTGGTAAAAATTTTAATAACTTTAGGAACATGAGTCCTTTCTTTCAGCAAATACACTCAAGACATCTTAGAATAATCGTCCAGAAAAACTAAAAAATACAAAAAAAAACTAGAAAAGAAGTAACATGACACGGTCCCTAGACATCTGAGTGGACTAAGATCAAAAAGAGAACTACTTTTATTATTGGCACGACTAAAGTAGGAAACACGATGATACTTTCCTAACTCACAAAACTCACATTCTAAAGTAGTAATAGAGGACTCGATAGGTAGTACTTAACATAACTTTTGCAGGGAAGCATGCCCCAATCCATGGTGCCATTCTAGTGGAGTATTGGAATAAGAAATAGAGACTGTCATATTCACGACCTTAATTAATCCTCATCCCAGTATGCAGATCTTCAAACACAATAGAAAAGATAAAAAAATGCACAACAATGATTGTGTAGTAACTTTGCTGATAGACAACAAGTTAACACGAAATTTAAAAATAAATAAGACATCATTATGTGCCAAAGAAGAGGTAGCATGAACTTCTTTACCACGAACAGTGAAAGAGATATCATCAGTAACAATAATAGGAGATATTATTTTAAAGAAGAGTGAATTTTTTTTCTTTAATATCTTTTAGTGAAGGCTCATGAATCTAATACCAAGGCTTATTAGAGGAAGCAATAAATGCACGCTTACCTGAAGCAGACCCATGCATGCTAGTATTAGCTGGCTGCGATGCCGGAGCAGTTTGTAGCTGAAGAAAATGATTATAGTCTGACTAGGTTTATACTGTAAAAGTAGGAGCAACAGTAGAGGAGATAGCAGTTATAGTAGATGTAAAATTAGCAATTTGAGCCACTTAGGTTTACCAAACTTGTCCTAGCATTTATCTAATGTATGTTTCTACGATAGTGAATACAATGACATGGACCGTTATCTCTGCGTCCACGTCCTGTCCTTGAATCGTGGCCACGACCACGTCCTCCAGCAACCATAAGAGAACTCTCAACACCAGAAGAGACACTAGGAGAATAATCAGCCCCAATAAAAATACGATGAACTCGAGATAGGGTGGCAGAGAGAGAAGAAACTGTATCAGCACCAAGAATCTGTCCTCGAACTTGGATGCCCAAGGAAGTATCCAGTCTAGAAAGAAAATTAGCCACTGCTAACTCATCACGATATGACTGAAGTACCTTCAAATCTAGTACATGAGGTTGATAGAAATCCAACTCATTGAAGTCCCTTTTAACTCAAGAGTAGTAATCAGATAGAAAGCGACCACCTTGTCGTAGAGAGAATAATCATACAGATCAGCAACACGAGAAATATTTGTTGCTGGAATACATCTCTTTCAAGGTGTCCCATATTTCTTTGGTAATTATCAGAAACATACTACTGCACTGACATTCTCATCTATATTGCTGAGTAGGCATGTCATCACGCTACATTCACTAGCCACCCAATCATTATAGGCAACAATACCTTTTACTAGAGAATCCTCTGTAAGATCTTCATCTTCTTCTATGAACCAACGAAGAGACGGGAAGACTCAGCACAGAGAACGTAGTAACATTGAGTTTTATGATAGTAAGAACTTTTTTAAAGTCATGCAATTGTAAGTGTGCTTGTTGTCTTCAGAAGACAACATCTAGTAATTAGGTACACGAAGGTAGGTAGATAGGCAGCAGTAGCCACAGAAAACATCAACAAGGACTTTTCAGACAGCACAACATATGGTAGAATAGGGGGATAGATGGCCTCAGAAGTCTATGGAAGCATTAAAAGACCATCAACATGCATGATGAGCACAGAGAGTAGCAGGACCTTGGCGAAGTCACATATAAGTAGCAAGGTGTCGTCGAGGCTAGGGTTTGATCATAAAGACCTAGGCGAGGCTAGGATGTGATCACAAAGGCTCTTTCTATTTTTTAATTTATTGTTCACGTGAACGGTACTCGTGCAGTATTGTCCACGATGAACAAAATAGTTTTTTATCTTAAAATTTGTTTAGATCAAACTAGAAGAAGTAGAAAAAGGGGATGTTTTTTTGTGAAGAAGAATTGATGTTGGTGATGGCAGATGAAGATGATGACGATTAAGATTCCAAAGGATCGAAAACTCTAGGACTCTGATACCATGAGAAGATTTAAATTATAAAAAATAGAGTCTCAATGATTCTTCCCTTAATACTATTATTTATAGGCAATTACAAATACAACTCATAATATAAGTAGAACTCCTAAAGATATAAAAATTTCTAATAAACTAAAATAAAGTCTCATAAAAGAAAACTAACTAACTGAGAGTTTAACATATATATTTTGAAAGTTTAAAGTATTCATTAAGTAATATTCAAATATTACATACATACATATATACGGAGAGGCTTTAATACTCCTATGACATAACTAAGTTATTTATGCACACCTATAAAAGTGTACAATATACAAAGATATTGGACCATCCATTCCGTTCATATTGATCTACATGTTTTAAAAGGCTTATAAAAAAAATCCATGCATTTTGAAGCATGCATTAAGTAGTTATAAAATGAACAATTTTTTTTTGTTAGAAAACCTTTCATTTTGCCACCACTTAAAGTATAAGTAAATGATCATCAAAATTCATATTTTTGATGTATAGAGTCCTTGAAATATGTCAATCAAGAAAACTGGAATGGTTCATTTAATTTTATTGTATAACATGAATTTTTGTAAGTGGGCATAACTTGTGCCTTACCTCCCCATCAAATAGAGATTTTTTCTTTCAACCATCTTTCGATTGTCAATACGAGATATAAGAACCACTCCTACAAGCAATTGTGTGTAAACCTTTGATCATAAAATATCGATTGCTTGTTAAACCCTGTGAATCACGTGAAAGTAGGATACTCCAAAATCGGAGGTCAAAGAATTTTATAAAACGTTCTTGGTGGAATAAGTGGGAGTGAAGAATACCACTGAATATATATATGGGTAAAGACTCTCTCACACTACACTGATTACCCAAGCCAACCTCCCGTTTGATAAATGTGGGAATGGAACCTGGAACCTCTCTTAGGAGGGAGTGTTACTACTGGGCTAACCCACTTTCAGTGTGTGTTTGTGTTGCATTTCAAGTGAACAATCAACTTATCTGCACTTGAGTCACTTCAGATTCATCTTTTAGGAACCCCTGGCGTCATGTAACCATAAAAGCCCCTCTCCGTTGCAGCAGGGATAAAGGAGCACATTTCAAATTTGAAAACCTAAGCAAAAAAATTTGACCGAGATTTGATGATTGTCTGCCAACTAAACAACAACCCCTCATTAGCTGGTGACATTTACTGGCTAACACAACTTTGAGCAAAAAAGAGCCTTGTCATAGAACCTAAAAGTGTCAGTTGACAAGTAGATAGGCCTATCTGCTACAATCAGGCAATTTAAGCACATGCAACCAAGAAGAAAACTCCAAATTACCTAGACTAGCAAAGAGCCTAAATGATACGGTTGCTACAAAGAATTGATCCACCTCTGAGGCACAATAGGAACCTTTTAGGGATACTTATAAGAAACAAGGGGAGGAGTTTTAGACTTCTAGTCCTCACCTTCTTGAGGCTATATGAACCACACTTGCTATAAGTTATTTTCTATACGAAAAATTAATAGTTAGTGATACTTTCTCTCTTTTTGAGTGGAACCATTTTTTTACATAAATCCTTGAAAATATTAGGCAATGTAGGGTTTGATGATGTCACTATACATAAGATGCCTTCTGTTTACATTTGTTTTCACGAATTAATTAAATCTCTTAATTTCCGCTTTACATCATCCATTCGGATTTGAAAAGCAAGTTTTTGGCCTGCTCCCATCAATTTGAACAAGCTATATGCAAGCTCTATGGCCCTAAATCCATCAGAATTCAGTAATCTAATGTTCTCTATAGCAACCTGAACTTAATTACTCTGAAACAAAATTAGAATCCTACAGTTGCAACTAATTTGTTCATCATTTAATTCCATCGTTTTAACTGTTGATATCAAATAATTTTCTTCTATATTCTAATTCATTTCAATTCTTTTAAATTTTTCTTCAAATTCGGTGCATTCTCATGTCAAATCACTGAGAACTTAAGTTCACCTTATTTACTGAATAACACCATATTCATTTAAGCCATATATTATCAGTTAGCTATGTTAAGTTATATTTGTCTGGGCCATAAACTATTAGTTAAGGAATGCTAAGTTATACGTTTAACTAAGCCTAATGTTTTAATCCCAAGTCTAATTAACTAATCAGAAATATTCTTGCACCAATGGAAAGTTGTTGTGGCTTGCCCTGCTTACCGAGGCAGTATAAAATCTCATACAAATGCAATGCATGCCTTTTATGCAATACATAATAAAACAACAGGCTAAGATTTCTTTTTTTAAAAAAAAAAAAAAGACCCTACACCTCCTATTTCTATAATAAACAAGCCAGATTTATATATCCGAAATAGTTTTACCTGTATCGGTGGCCAGAAGTTTGAAGAGATTATGGTAACATCAAGAACATCGAGGGACAAATTTGTTTCTCCTTGATCGGTACCTAGTAATGAGACAAGTAGATAAGCATTGCTTAAAGACATTCATAGAAAATAGAAATTCTGATTCACAGAAGAAAATATTTCCAGGCATTTTAATAAGTTTGAATAGTACCATCATGGGATGGTTGTGGTATACTTGCTTTGATATTAGCATTCATCCTCTTGGAATGAATGAGATCATTAGTCATAATCTCACACCTCTGCATACTGCTCTCTCCAAAATGTATCTGTATTACATGAAGATGATAGGATCAAAATCAAAAGTGCTGTTCAACCAAACTTCAATAGAAAAGGGAGGAAACAGAAAATGAGAGCCAATAAAATTGATGAACTCTAAGCTGCAGTGCATGACTGACGAATCCTGCTAAATGATATCAACGTGAGTCTAAGGAAAGTTATGTTACCCACCTTAAGAAGCTCTAGAGTACGTATTTCTGAGTCAATGTCATAATCAGACTTATTAAGAAGCTTTTCTGCCAGCATAACCCGGTATTCATTAACTAGCTGGTCCTTCGATCCAATTATGCTGACCATCATCGCAAGTATATCAATCTTCCTTCTGCCTCTGCCACCTTTCAAGGGGTCTACTTCTAGTGGATCAGGTTCCCAACTGAAATGAATCATGACTGAGTCAGGTAAGCTTATCATTAACAACTGTACTCACCAAAGGCTGTATTGAATAAAGTTTTGACTTCTTTCTTATGTCATGTATATGAAGACAATTTCATACTCTAAATATCAGATAAACTAGAAAGTAAAAATTAAATAATCAAGTCCTAGAGAAACTGCACTCATAGCGTCAACTACATTATTAATAAATAAACCAGAAACACATTTCTTCTCATGCTCAACAAATCTTGGAATATAGATTTATGTGTTTGGAAAGTACAAGAATGCTTTATGTCAACATCTATGACTACAAACATCACTAAATCTTGTAACCTCTCCAATCTCACTACATGAAATAAAGTAGGCAATAATATTCTGACATGAACTTCTGCAAGTTATATTTGATATAAAAATGAGTTCTAACTTATATACATCTGTATTTACATTTGACATGCAAGTATAAAGTTTTAGTTATCCTGGAAAATTTCTCCATCTACCTTCAAATATCACAAAAAAAGGGAAGAGAAAATTCCTTCAATGAAATGATGTGAATATTCAACATTTAGAGATAGCTCTAGGTGTCACATAGCTTTATATACATAAACAAATAGCAGAGAAAAGTCCTTCAATGCAAATGAAGTGAATATATAGCATTTGAATCTTAGCACCAAAGGACAATTTCAAAACTGTTTTTCTCTGAATCAGAATGGGATTCTCAACAGTTATTCAGTTATTCATTTAGAAGAGAACAATGAAATCACTTCTTGGAACTATCAGTAGTAATGAAGTGCATCTTCACCTTTCTGAAATAATCAGCCTCAATTTGTCCAACATATAGGCAATAATCTTGCAGTAATTTTTAAATAAAGTGGTGTAACCACGCGAACTATGCAAATATTTCATGCTGTGGGAATGGTATATAGTAGTAAGCAGACAAATTCACTTATAGCATACAAAGTTCTTCAAGCAGGATATTATCATGAAGAAGTTATACCGTTCGGCACTTATCCATGCTTGCTTGTCATCAGAATTGATATCTTCATCACAGTCAGCACTCTCTTGGTTTTCTGCGTCTCTATTTAACTCTTCAAGAAGACTATCGCCTGTAGTTCCTGTCCCAGTGGGATTTCCTCCAGCCCCATCAGTAAGCATTGTCACGATGCATTTTATGGTATCCTTTCTTCCCCTCAAGTAATCCCTGATCGGTTCACCTACTGCTTCTAAAAATACACCAGCTGGGTCTATTGTTCGTAGAGCCTTGATAGTGGAAACATACTGATGCAATATATCATTGGTTGAGGCCCCAGCTGTAAGCAAGCGATATCGTAATGAAGAAATGAACGAGTCAACAAGCTTTGAATGCTGCCCAGTATACACAAGACATTGCTTTAAATCTTCAATTGCAGGAGAGCTGCATAAATTTATAGCAATAATAATTGGAATGAATGGTGAAATGGATGTGTCTGGAACAGAGGAAAATGATATTGAAAAATAAGCATGCTATAATCAACCACGAATAAATCCCAGGACCCATGCTTTATGCAAAGCCTTCAAGCCAACAAGACTTCCAGGCAAACAAGCATATGTAGACAAGAATAGGCTGCCATCTACAGAACGAAAGCATATGGAACTGCCTGCATTTCCCATATTGGGTGTTTAAACTACAAGATGATTTAGTCTGACATCTGCATCTACAGCAACAAAACGGAGAAACAAGGGATGGAAATTAAAGTGCATACATACAGATCAATCAGTGAACATGAAAGCAGGATAGCATTCACATGCAAACCCAAATGGTGCATATATACTGATATTTCATCTATAACTTAAACATCCTAACAGTCCCAAATGCACATCCACAACCTGCAAGAAAGATTAGCTAAAGTAAAACTGAAGAAAAAATGGTTACCTGTCAGGATAGTCCACAATAATCTCAAAAAGCTTGCCTATTCTCAAGTCCTGTAATGTTTCATAAGCAAAATACTCAAGCCGCAACTGCCACCTCACAAGCCCTTCAGAAGGAGTATTGATTCCTGGGTAAGAAAAAGGGCATGAAGCCAAAGGCGATTTAAGACCAGATGAAGAGGAATCATAGTCAAACGAATCCCCCAAATATACCAAAAGTGCATTTAGGAACTGGAGAGGAACAGCCTGAAAAAAGTAGAAAAAAATATAATCAGTTATGAACAGGTGCGGCTTGATAATATATTGCATAAAACTTTAGGAACTGCCAGTTATAACAGCAAAAACCATAGGTTAATAATAACGGATAAAAATTGTGTAAGACCAGATGTTTTCCAGGAAGGAAGACTGCAAGATCACATACAGCTAGATCACATATAGCTAGTCACACATCATTATACATCCTGGTATTAGGTGATGCTTGACCTTGATTTAACTAAAGCATTACAACTATGAAACTGGAATGTAAAACCATAAGAAAATAAATGAACGTTTGAATGCTTGAATGTTAATAATGCCATATAAAGTACACCTCAATTTGATTTGTTAAATTAAGAAAAATATGTTCTACAATGGACTTTTCAAAGTATCATTCAATCAGCATAGATTAAAGGCTATGATATGTAGGACACTTCTTCCACCAAATTGGTGCATGCCACAAACGCAGACATGACACGTGTGTTCAACACTTCAAATGTGTAAATTGTTATTTACCTCAAAATATATGCATAGGATGAAGTATATTATTGTATTTGACAGAAGTTAACTATTTTATAGATCATTTCACGAAAATTAAGTTCTTTTGTATATTAATATTAGCCTAATACATACAATTCTTAGTCAAATATGCATAAATTTAGAACAAATTTGCATATTTAGTTGTGTCCTCGTGTTTGGACAATTGCCGTGTCTGACACCCCCTGTCTGTGTCAGGGTAAGGCACCCGTGTTCGTGTCTTTAAATCATATATTAAAGGTCTAGGGTTTTGCAGGTCTCAGCTATGAGGTTTTATTTTCAGTTGCACATTTACTACAGGCACTGATTAGGCCCCTTGGGTATTCAAAGGCCATGCCAGTTCTATGCTCTTGGCAAGTGCCACCTGAGATAGCATACTACGGAAGCTCATCTATTAAGGAGCAGAAATGGCAAATATGTCAGCATGGTATTTGGCACAAAGAGCAACTGAAACACAGAAATTTGCAGAAATTTTTTGTCAGATTACGAAAGGTAATATACTAATTTTTCATGCTTACACTTATCAACTTAAACTATACCGGGAATCAGACTGAAAAGGCACCTGTATCCACTCCTTTATAGATTCCAAAACAGGACTCCTATATTCATCGCCTGCTAGACTATGGACTTTGTTCTGTTGGAAGAACAAGAAACATGTCATAATAAAGAATACCCAGATATTAGAACTAACTGCCATCTCAAATAAATTTCAAGACCTTAACAAGAAATATAAGTAACTTCCCTCCATCAATACCGCATCGATATAATGCCTTACATATATGCATACTGACCTTCAAGAGCAAAAAGATAGCAGAAGCGTACGCATCTTCAGTCAGGGACGTAAAGCCAAGACTCCTAAGATCACGAACAACTTTCCCTATGCTTTTAACCAAATTGTTGTTACTTGAGATGACTGCCACACGATACCCCCTGTCAATATCCATATCACCCATGCCAGGGGACATCTTGCTTTGCTGGTCAAAATCATCAATCTGGGATCCACATCCATCTTCACACTCCCCAGCTATCATCGCACTTAGCTCCTCCAGTTTTTTTCTAAAATACAGGCGGAGAATCTCTAAACAAAGGAATGAGATGAAGATAATAAGTTTTCTTTTTTTTTTGGTGTGGGGGGAGGGGATACCATGAAAGGAAAAATATGCAGACACAATTAAATGCATATCAAAATAATTGAATTTTCTCTAGAAATTTTTATTCTTCAAAAATTTTGCAATATTCCATGTTATATGGCTTAAAATATAAGCTTCTAGGTGAAAGTAACTCTGAATGTGATATGAGAGCATATGATTTGGAGGTCATGCATTCAAGTATCGTGCTAATAGATTGATGTTTGCCCATTTGTTTGTGTTTCCACTTGTCACTCCCATATATGAGGGAGACAGGAAGTGGAGAGAGTTCAGTTGTCATATAAATAGTTGCCATTACCTAGCAGTATAAGCTTCAGGTTAAATTGCAGTGACATAAATTTAATATCAAAATTTTAGAATAAAAATCTCAGAGAGTTTTGAGTCCTCTCTCTATACTCTTACTTATAGGAAAATACAATTATAACTTATAATACAAGTAGGACTCCTAATAAGATATAGCAATATAACTCCTAATTAAGTACTCCCTCCGTCCGTGTATAGCGGTCATTTTTACCACACACACTCTTTAAGGCAACAACAAGGCCCACATGCAAATACCTAATGAAATACCCATTTTGCCCATAGTGTAGTTGGTGAAGAGTAAAAAGGTTGTGGTATATTAGTAATAAATAGAAGGGGGGCTTCACTGGCAGATGGGCTTCAATGGATCAATAATTTCGGATATTTTTTTGGTCAAAAACCTCCCAGTAAAGACAGACAGAGGGAGTAACTATAATATGACTCCTAATTATGTAACTACAATATAACTCCTAATTCGGTAACTAACTAATCAAAGAGTTTTATACTCCCCTCAAACTGGAGCATGCATATCAATCATGTCCAGCTTGTTACAAAAACTAGTAAAACGTCTCCAAAATAAAGTTTTTCTAAACAAAAAAAAAAGTAAAATTCCTAATGTTGATGCTAAATTATTGAATCAACTGATAACGAAGCTGAAAACCGAAGTGAACTAAATTTGAGTCGAATCAAATACTTGAACAGAAACTGCATGAAAGGTTGTATTCATCTCTTTGAATAGAATGAAGATTTTAGAGATTCCCAAAGTCTTAGGAGTGAAAGTTTTGGGAGATCCTCAAACTCAGTAGAAGCGATTTTAGAAAATCCTCAAGCTTAATAGAAGTAGAATTTTAAGAAATCCTCAAACTTAGTAGAAAATGAGAAAAATTTTGCAGCAATAACACTAATGAAAAAACTTGAAGCAATACGAGTAGATGAAGGATAAAATGACCTTATAGCAGAGAGGTAGTCAGGTAGAAAAGCTAGTCAACTAGTAGTAATTACAGAGAATGTCAACAATCCGCATTGTAGACATTCAGATAGAATAGTAATAAAAGATTAGATCAGTACATTGGATACACAGCAGAACATAGTAATCACAGTAGCACCTTAAAGAGCACAGCAGGACCTCAATAATACCTATTGGAGGCAAACATAAGGGTAGCGAGACAGCCGGAAGAGAGCAAATATAACAAAGGTTGCACAAGCGGACAAACAGTTGGCGAAAGCAGTAAAGGAGGCAGTTGATGACAACTAGAGCTTTGGTTCATAAGAACGTATAGTGTTTTAAAATTTGAAGGCAGCTAGTTTTTTTGTTCTTTTCTCTTTTTCTAGATGGAGAAAATAGCCAAATACCCTTCTTTTTTAGATGAACAGTAACCAGTGATTATTGTTCATCATGAACAATACCAGTGATTATTGTTCATCATGAACAATACCGCCACAGTTACTGTTCTTGATGAAGAGTAACTTTTTCTTGTGTTGAAGGCAAAAAAAGCTAGGGTTAGGATTTTTGTTTTGATATCATAACGAAATTTTAGAAGAAAAGATCTGAGAGAGTTCATGAGTCCTCTCTCTATACTCTTATCTATAGGTAAATAAAATTACAACTCATAATATAAGTAGAACTTCTAATAACATATAGCAATATGACTCCTAATTATGTATCTAACTAATCAAAGAGTTTAACAATTAATAACCAAGGAATCAATAACATTAAAAAAGACAGTTATAATACACACACAAGACATGAAGAAATATTGGATATATTGCCACCAAAATAAACCAAAGAACAAAGAAATTCATCAATCATATAACTTCAGCAACTATGTACTATTAACAATTAAAAAAAGGGCTTTAATATAGCATTGTCCCTTGCCATCCACATTATCACAAAATCAGGTAATAAGAAGAAACATGCGCTTTAACATAGTGCCAACATGTGAAGCAAGGAAAGGGTATGATGAGAAACATCTTCTGCAATGGGTTCTTCAGTACTACTCATGCTCATCCTATTAAGTTAATAGGCACAAAAAAGTTTATTGGCAGTAGCGGCCGCTCATAACATTTGTAGCGTTTTCATAAGGAGAAGAAATAAAGGTCCATTGTCCTCTTCCTACTCATCTACTAAATGTGATTGTCAAAGAATTTAGACTGTGTAAAACTGAAGAAACTTCAACTTTGTGGGAACCTCACATTCAGTGAACGGGACAAATAATAAGTCCTCAAATACCTACCTAGATACAGATGACTAAATCTTCAACTGACAGAACACAGAAACAGAAGCAAAGAGTTGGAGAAATCTGACCAAGGAAAAGTGGTCTATCAACAAACTCAGCAAAACTTTAGGAAAGTGCCACAACAAACTCAGCAAAACTTTAGTAAAGTGCCACCAAGAGTAAACCAACAGATCATCCAGTCTGGCACTTTGATAGGCATCCGGTACTTCAGATTAAACGTAGTGCTTGTTGACTGGCCTGGCCCATGCTTGGCAAATGACTCATACTATGGTATAAACTAGTATGTGAACTTGTTGCTTTGCTGCGATTGATGGAAGAATGATTATTCATGTTTGAAGCTCCTAGCTGGAAGTAGGAAGGGACATTGGTGAGCACTAATAGTCTTGACAAAGTAAAAGGAAGACTGATGTCTGCTATAACCTAATAGCATTAATCCCAATGGTGACTGTGATGGCTGCAATGGCTGTAGAGGCCGGCGTAAGGATTTGGAACTTTTGACACCACCCCTTAGTAATGGCCACTTTGAATGGAGTTTGGGCCCTGCATTATGGTTGAAACCCCATTTTTTGCACCTGTTATGTCTTAACGAGCTAAAAGGTTGATGGCAAATTCAACCACCAACACACACACACACACCCCCCTCCTCCAAACACCCACAAGACAAAATAAAAAATAATAATAAGATACAATACAATACAATTAATATATAATAATTGTAAGGAAATAAAAAAATAAAATACAAGCAAGATTAAGGAAAAGCAAACAAAAAGGGTAAAAAACTTAAGTAAAATGAACCAAGAAATGACTTCACTACGAGCGCTCGAAACGAATATTTCCCAAATAGCATCATAATGTAATGTAACAGACCCAATGATCCAGAAATCCTTGTGAATTCCCCAGTGCCCACTAGTTCTCACCTCTTCATTATTTCCTCAACCCATCTCCCACACCATACATACAAAGAAAGGAAAAGGAGAGTGAGACATAATTCTTTTCATTGACACCTATCTTTATTCTGAATCTCCAAGAAATAAATAGGAATCTCCAGATTAGCCAATAAAAATGAAGCAAATCTATGTGCAATAATAAGATTATATGTGACTCCCGCCATGTTATCATCCTCACAGATCATGAGCACCATCAATCTTCCTTGCCTCTCAGCCCACCCCGAGGAAAGAGTTAGGAGAAAAGTTTGAGAAATTAGGAGAAAAGTTTGAGAGAGATGTCTCATATCAATTGTATTATATAAATACATAAAATACTAATCCTACACATATTCCTATACTACTCCTTATACAACTCATATTCTTTATATAACTCATTTCTTCTAACACCCCTCCTCAAGCTGGATGATATATATCATACATACCCAGCTTGTCACAAATACTTCGAATCTGGGGATCTCAATGAGAGGTTTGTTAACATAACTGCTAACTGGTCAATAGAAAAAAAACATGTTGAAGTTCAATGATTGTCCTCTGTAACCTTCTGACGGACTAGATGACAATCCGCCTTAATGTGCTTGGTGTGCTTATAAAAAATCAGATTTTTTTTTGTAATGTGGATAGTTGTTATATTATCACAATATAACCTCATACGAGTTGAAGGGTAGATTATATAGCACACTCAAGAGATCTCATATCCAAACTAATTTGCATGTGGTATTGGTTAAGGCTTGATATTTAGACTCAGCACTAGATCTCAAAGCCACAGCTTGCTTCTTGCTCTTCCACGATACAAGATTTCCTATGACAAACGCACAATAACGAGTAATTAACCGTTTACCAATTGGTGATCTTGCCCATCTGCATCCGAAAAACCCGCTATACATCCATGACTACCATCTGAATACAAGAGTTCTCTACTAGGGGCACGCTTCAAATACCAAAGTATTCAAATCACAACATCATAGTGACTTGTCTATGGAGCAATAAGAACTGACACACCACACTAACAAGGTACGCAACATCAGGTCGAGTCACTATAAGATAGTTTAGCTGACCCACAAGCCTCATGTATCGCCCTAAATTATCTAAAAGCTCTTCCTGATCTGGCAACAGCTTGGAGTTGGTGTCCATTGGTGAAATCATTGGTTGGTAACCTAACATACCAGTTTCTGAAAGCATATTCAACACATACTTCCATTCACAGAGAAAGAGAGGTAGTCGTGGCAAAGGACATGGTCCCAGAAGAGGCAGTCACAATTACTGTCACACAAGTGGTAGATTTAGTGGCAGATGTGCTTCTGAACAAGTGGATGAACCAAAAATCATCTGTCACTATTGCAAGGAGGAAGGTCACATGAAATTTACTTGTTGGAGATTGATGACAAGCCTCTTCAGCATACCTGAATAACACATGTGGTGTCAGTTCAGGATGATCCATCTTCACCTATGAATGTGACTATGTCCGATGAAGAATTTGAGAGGTACCAGATGTTTCAACGAATACAGGCTGCTCAGGTGATGTCATCTTTCTTCTATTGCCACTCTAGCTCAGACAAGTAACTCCACCACCTGCTTTACATTCACAACTCCTAGAAATTGGGTTATTGATATGGAGCCTCTGACTATATGACTAGAAATAACTGTATCTAATCCATTTTGAATTTAGTATCCTCGTTGTTTCCTATAACTTTAGCAAATGTGGGTGTTGCTTATGCTACACCATCTTTACCACTGTCTTCTGTTTTTTATACACCTAAATTTTCATTTAATTTGTTTTTTGTTAGTCGACTCACTAAATCTTTAAATTGTTCAGTAACTTTCTTTCCCAATCATTGTGTCTCATGAACTTGGAATCAGGGTTCAAACACTCGGCGGAGTCTTATCCGACTCGGTGGGCGTCGCGACAAGAACGCAATGCAATACAGCCTGAGCTCCGATTTTTGATCGACTCGGGCCGAGTCCCGATACAATTCGGGTTGACTCGGCCGAGTCGACCGAGTCAGCCCTAAGTCAGTTCAGGCTACTGTGAACTTGTGAGCGACGACTAAAAATGGGGGGAAATCAAATCTGAAACTGAGATTTCCCCTCTTTCTTCGCCCTCGCTCGTGAGCCCCCTGTCACCGTCGTTGTTCACCTCATCTTTCGCCGACGAAACCGTCACCGCCGTCGATGTCCTTCTAAAGGTACATCTCTCTGTCTCACTCCCCTCTCCCAAACTCTTTTTCTCTCACACGGTCTCTCTTTCTCACTCCCCGTCTATCCCGATCTCTCTTTCTCTCTGTCTCACTTCCCGTCTCTCCCGATCTCTCTTTCTCTCTGTCTCACTCACCCTCTTTAAAATAGATATTTATTTTAATTTAATATTATAATATAAAGTAGATAATTAGTTTAATTTAAATTAATCTCTCTAAAGATATTTATTTAATTTAATATAAAGTTAATTAATTTAAATTAAGTAGATATGATTTAATTTAATTTAGTTTAGACTTTAATTTAGTTTAAAGGTATAGATGTAGGTTTAAAATTAATTTAATCTAAAGATATAGATTTAAATTTATTTAATTTAAAAAGATCTTGTTTAAATTTAATTAGATATTGTTTTAATCTAATAGACCTGGTTTTTAAATAGATCTTGTTTTTTAAATTTAATTTATAGATGTGGTTTTTAAATAAATCTTATTTTTTAATTTAATTAGATATGATTTAATATAGTTTGATTTAAGTATAGATTTGAGAGATTAAGACTTATAGTTCGACTTAAGTAATTTTTAAATTGATCTCTCTAATTTTTAAAAGAATTCGTCCTTACATGTTCCCATCGAAACAGAAAATAATCAAAAGCATGATCTCATCGGACAAATTAAAAAAAGTTGAAAAAATCATTTCAAAGTTCTTTCTCTTCAATGAAAGTATTCATCGTAGTGAGAAAAGTAAATGTGTAAGAGAAGCAGATGATGACGATGGTGAAGATGTGAGGGTTTTATCCAGTTCTGGTAGTGATAATGGTGAAGATGATGATAATGATGACGACGATGACGGTGGCGGCAGTGGTGATAACAATAATGGGGGCAACAATGGTGTTGATGTGTGATTTATAGTCTTGAAGGTCATATGTAGAGGTTGAGTTTGACATCAGGCCAGCATTATAATATGGGCTATTGCTATGGCTATGGTCACACACCGCAACTTAAGAGATCTGCAAGTACTTGTGCCAGTTTCTCTACTTATCGCAGGAATGATTACGATGATAATTTTGTGCCTCATCGCAATTTAATGTGAAAATGACTACATATGCAATTATTTATGAATTATTTGATAGAACTGACTATATTATGCATGTATTTTAGTATGTTTTTACTAACGATGCATGTATTTATGCATCCTCTTTACCATTAGTGTACTAGATATGTTTTGGACATATGATATATAAATATTGATGTCTTGTTTTAAGATTTGTTGTGATTTTTTTAAGAATTTTTTAAACTTTCTATGTAGTATTTTTCGTGTATCGCCCGAGATCGATCCGCGACGCCGCGATCGATGCGTCTCAATGCCCGCCAACCATGCTTGGAACATAAAGGATAAGTGACACAGGTCGTGATCTGGAGGTCTTTATCACCTTGAGAGGTTATGAAAGAGTAGCTGCTCCAGTTCCATTCCCTACTTGGATATTTATTATCCGTTAGCCAATCTGTCTTTACAAAATTTAGAAACATTAGTTCTTGCTCTCAGACATGCGTCTTCATTAGATTATGAGTTATGTTAGTTGGACAAGCATCACCATACATCTTATCCTTTGCGAGTCATTAAAAAAGTTAATAAGCTTTTTGATTTAGTGTATTCTGATATTTAGAGACCATGTCCGACTAGTTGAAAACTTGGTTTCAGGTAAACTATCACTTTTGTGGATAATTATTCTCGTGTAATTTGCCTATATTTAATGAAAAAATTTCACAAGTATATTTTGTGTTTCAAAGTTGGGTTAGAGATTAAAAATCAATTTGGTGGTATATTCGTGTTTTACGATCAGATAAACTAAAAGAATTCTTTAGTTCATCATTTGTGGATTTATGTGTAAAAATGATATTGTTGATCAATCATCATGTCCTTGCACTCCTCAACAGAATGGTATTGCAGAACGTTAAATAAACATATGTTAGAAATTGCATGCATATTTTTAATTCACAGAAAAGTTCATCTATGTTTTTTGAGTGATACAAGCCTTACCGCTTGTTATCTTATCAATCGTATGCCATCTTCTATACTCGAGGCTCAAATCCCGTACTATTTACTTCATCCACAGAAGAAACTCTTTGCTTTGGCCTAAAGATTTGTGTGATAAATTTAAAAAACCTTATCCATTGATGCGTTTATTAAATGATTGGATGAATTAAAATTGTGCAAAAGTGGTGATGATATTGTAATATTATAACTTGCAGGTATTTGTAGAAAATACGAAAGATTAGCTTGAGAACTCCTTGAATTAGCTCAGCAAAAGAGATACTCTAAGCATGGGAGTCATCACAAGCACACAAGGCACAGCAGCCACGCACAAAAGCGATAGCAACTTAGGCCCATGGCTAATACGACATACACAGAGTAAAGCTATGACAAAAGAGCAACAACCGAGCAAGGGACATAGCAACAGCACAAGGCATGGCACGACCAAGCTCAAGGGACAGCCGGGACAAATAACAAAGCTCAGAGAGGGTTTAGAAATCCATTTGGGCAAATCATCAAGCACATGGCGAATGCAGCCAACAATAGTTCAAAGCTAACAGACGTTCAACCCATCAAGAGTTCAATTGGAATTGAAATTCAAAGTCTCAAGCTCCAGCAAATCCCAATCCAAAAGGCAAATAAGGAAGATCAAATCCCAAATCTGAATTTTAAACCCGCAGCCTACTGAAGCTTCCAAAAGAGAAAGGATTGATCAAATCCCAAATTTGAATCTCAAATTCACAGCTTCAGCAATGAATCGAAACCCCAAAAATTCAAATCAAAATCAAACCAATGGATTTGGATACATTCAAGTAACAGTGAAGAAGGAGATAACAAAGAGTTGGTGAAAATGAAATATTGAAGAGATAAGATGAAAATTGAAATACTGAAGAGATAAGATGAAAACTTCAACCAAAATTTGAAACATCAAATCCGTCACGATTTCAGCTATAAAAGAAGCTATAAAGGCGAATTAGATTAGGCACCAGGAGAGGAGATCAAAGAGAAAGCTCCGGCGAGATGGAGTGTCAGATCAAGAGCTCGCGTGGGGAGAACGAGAGCCAACAGATCGGAGATCGGAGAAAAGAAGCTCGGCGCTTAAAATTTGATCGATTGAAAGTGGCGCATAAAATTTGATCGGACAAAAAAGTGCTTCTAGAAAACAACTGATGTGGTCTTAAATTCCCACATAAAGAAAAACCTACTAAAGCAACTGTCTAAAAAAAACAAGTCTAAAATAAAAAGAGACTAAACCAAAAGACTGTATTACACCGCTTTCTCGATCTAAAATAGACTCGATCAAATCGTCCTCTAAGCAGCGTGATGTCCTCATCAATTCCCCCGGGTGGGAAGAACTCAACCCCGTCAAGTATATGGTGAAAAGTTATTGCTGGCTGTGATAATGCTCCAGTAAGTCAGGGCAAGTTGTCGGAAGTCATCCTCAATAATCTAAGAATTTTTTGAATCAGGTCTTCCTTTTCACTTAATGAGAAAGTGTCGCGTTCCTCCATTTCTAATAGAGAATCTAATCATCCAAGATAAAATCTATATTTTCTGCTGCATAAGGCAATTTAGAGGAAGTGGAGGTAATGAGGGGCTCTCAGAAAGAAGGTCCTGGGTAGGCTCATCCATGAATGGATCAGAAGGGGTATCAAAAGTACCTTTATATGAAACCAAGTTATCTAACATTAAACATGCAACTGATACTAAAATTTGATGGGAGATTCACCACATAAGCATTTGAATTGTTCTTGAGGATTCAGAGTGATCTTGTGCTTCGCGCGTGTAATTTCGTCACAATTCCCGAAAGAAACCACTCGGGTCTCAAACGGACCATCACATAAACACCGACATTAAATGTTCTTAATTTACGATGTAAATCAGCAAAAGCTTTATATTCAGCATTATGTTTTATTATCTTCTTTGATCTCCTCATGCAGTGCATGTATATGAGATGCAAATGCTGATGCAGAATCTGACATCCTAGAATAATGATGAGCCATAGGAACTAAATCAATTGGCTGCTTAGATTTAAAGCCAGTTACTATTTCAAATGGACTAAGACATGTCATATTGACAAAACTATTGTATGCAAATCCAGCCATATGCAAAATTAGTTCCCAAGTTCTCAAATTTTCCCCTAACGACACCTAAGAAGGTTTCCTAAGGTTCTATTGACTATCTCAATTTGCCCATCAGTCTGTGAATGAAAAGCTGTCGAAATTTTCAGTTTGGTTCTCATCTCGTGCCAAAGTGTTTGCCAGAAATAGCTAACAAACTTAACGTCCCTATCAGACACCATGATTTTGGGCAACCCATGCAATTGATGACATTATCAAAGAAAAAGACAGCTATTCGGGATGCATCGGAGGTCTTAGAGCACGGGATGAGTGAGCCATTTGGAGAATTTGTCAACCACTACTAGGATAGAATCATGCTTTTGTGTTTTTGGCAATTCTAGTATGAAATATAAGCTCACGTCTTGTCAGGAACAACTGGGCATAGGGAGAAGAGTGTAAGGTTCGGCAATCTGTTTTTTACTGTTTGGCCAGTTGACACGTACGACACTAGCCCGATCTTAGCGACATCATTCTTCAAGCTCGGCTAGTAGAATCTGTGCTCAACAGCCTCAATCATTTTGTAAGACTGAAATATCCAGCCAGAACTCCAGCATGTATTTCCCAAGAGAGAAAATCTCTGAGGGACGTACGGGGAATACATAGTTTACGGAACCTAAATAGATTGTCGTCTTGTAACAAAAAGTCGTCCATCTCTCAAACAGAGTCATCCCGTAACGTGACATATATTTCCCCAAAGTCGGGGCATGATTCATACCTCTTCTTTCAACTTTTCGAACCAAATCACTTCCGCACTCATACCTAACAAAATCATTACACACCAGCTGAGCGCATCAATGACCTTGTTCTCAACTCTCGCCTCGGACAAATATGTAATCCTGGAAGAATTCCACCCACTTGTTGTGTCTCGCATTTAGCCTCTTTTGAAAGTTGAGGTACTTCAGCGCTTCATGATCTGAATACAGCACAAACTCCAGTGGTAGCAGATAATATCTCCAATAGCGCAACGCCTGCACAATCGCATAAAATTTCTTGTCGTACGTGGAGTATCGTTGTAGGGCGTCATGTAACTTCTCGTTGAAATAGGCAATGTGATGATTCACTTGACTCGACACACCACCTATCGCTAGCCATGATGCGTCACATGTTACCTCAAATGCCTTCGGAAAATCAGGGAGATGCATAACAAGAGCTTCAGTCATCATTCTTTTAATTTCTGTAGAAGCCTTGATGGCGGCAGTAGTCCACTAAAACCTCTCACTTTTCAGACAGTCGGTTATTGGTGCCATAATAGCACTAAAGTTCTTTATGAACCGACAGTAGAAAATGTCTAACCCGTGAAAATTCCTAACTTTCCTAATCGTTCAGATTGTGGCCACTCGATAATTGATTTAACCTTCTCAGGGTCTATAGAAACTCCCACGGATGAAACCACAAATCCTACGAAGACAACCCTGCCTGTGCAGAAAGCATAATTTTTTGGATTTGCATAAAACTTCTCAGTTTGGAGTGTGTGAAAGACTTGCCTCAGATAGTCCGCGTATTGCTCGTGAGTTCGGCTGTAAATTAGTATATCATTAAAGTATACCACTATGAATTTACTAAAAAATGACTGGAACAATTGAGTCATCACTCTCATGAAGGTGCTAGCAGCATTGGACAGTCCAAAGGGCATAACCAGTCATTCATACAACCCATTCTTAGTTTTAAATGCAGTTTTCCATTCGTCCCCTAACCGGATTCTAATTTGCTTCTAATTTGCCACTCTTAAGATTAATCTTAGAGAAATTGTGGCACCTGACATCAGATCCAGCATATTATCAAGACGAGAAAAGGGAAAACGATACTTAACGGTGATCTTATTGATTGTGCGGCTATCCACACACATACGTCATCCTCTTTAGCGTCAAAAGTGTGAGAACTGCACACGGGCTCAAACTTTCTTTGATGAACCCTTTATCAAGTAACACTTCTACCTGCCGTTGTAACTCCACATGCTCGGCAGGGTTCATTCTGTAGTAGGACAGGTTTGGCAAAATTGCTCCTGGGACTAAGTCAATGGCATGTTGAATGTCTCCCATGGGAGGCAACTCACCTAGTAAATCTTTTAAGGGATTTCAGAGAACTCTTCTAGGATTGGTTTAATGTGCCCGGGGATCTGCACCTCGATCTTTGGCTCAGCCTCTCGAGCCACGAATGTATAAGTAAAACTCTCATTCAAGCTCTTTTCAATTTGATCGTGGCTAATCAAATTCATTACCGTCTTACCTTTGTCCTTATCACCTTTCTTTCAAGAGTTAGAGCCTCTACTTTTCTTTGCCTTTGTCAACCTTTTTCTTGAGTTAGTGGTTTCGATTGATTCGGCATTAGCTTCACCTTTTGTCGTTATGGACGAACGAGCACCGATATGTCCAAATATGGTCACATCTAAGTCGAACAACATGGTCGTCCCAAAATAATGTGACCGACATTCATAGAGAGTATATCACACAACACATTATATGTGTACGTCGCAAACTGGATAAGAACTTGACATCTCTCCTGAACTTCTATGGAAGTAGTGTCAATTCATGTAACCTTGTAGGGATTTGGATGCTTCACCGGTCTCATCCCAAGGTGGTAATTAATTTTGATGCAACGATGTTGATGCAACTGCCACTATCAACTATCACCTTGCAGCTCTTATTCTCAATTTTGTGCAAATTTGAAATATGAAGTTCTTCAGTTGTTGAGTTGCTCAGGCTGGGCTAAAGTGCACCTAACTGCTCCCAATTGGGCTCGGTCTACATTAGGAATTAGGTTCGGCACTTTCACAATTCTAATGCAGCCATTTAATTCATACTCTTCAACAGAGGCATCAGAGTTGTCATCTTGTTGGTGCACGGCCACTTCGACATCATCCTCTTCTTCTATATCTTCAATGGAAATTTCTACCAAGAGGATATGGTTTGACTCGAGCAATGGCTGGCAAGGTGCCATACCCACGACACCTATAGCATTGGGTCCGCGGGTTAACCTTGGCTGATTCACTGACTGATCTTCTCTCGGAGGTGATCGATTTTGCGGTAGAAAAACTTATTAGTTTGATGCTAGAAGAACTGGAGGCAAATTTGCTCAAAGCAGGAAAGGATCGGCTAAAACTAGACTTGCTAGCAGTAGTGGCCTTAGAGCTATCTGTTCGATGGAAATAAAATTCTCTAGACTCATCTAAATCGGTGCCTAACTGATACACCTGCTCTAGAGTCGTGATGCCTCGAGCGATGAGCTCTCGGTGGTAATCATCCCTGAGACCTGACCTTAGATAAGGTTTATTCGGGAGACTCAAACTCGACTGCACCGCACCGATTAAGATATTCATCAAATTTAGTGATATAATCGGTGGCCGATTTGTTTCCCTGAGTCAACCTATTCCACTTATCCAGTAATTGCTGACTAAAAGACGTTGGAATATACTTCAACTGAAGCTTCTCTTTCATGCCCTCCCAAGTCTTCACAGGATATTCTCTTCTGTATCTTATAATCTTCTCAAGATTTTCTAAATATTGTCCAGCTTGTCCCGTTAGTTTCATCATGGCAAACTGAATTTTTCTAGTCTCGGACATGTCATGCCAACAAAAGTAGCGGTCCATAGCCAACTGCCAGTCTATATAACCCTGAGAATCTAAGCGTCCGTCGAAGGAAGGAGCATCGACTTTTACGCTTTTGATATATTGGGTATCAGTATCCACTGTATTGTTGGGTTGGGCTCGCTCCCGCTTGGGTGACCTACTGTCATTCCGAGACTCGTCCTCCTCCGCTGTCCTCCTTTGATTGGTTTCTAACATTTCAGGTCGAGTTGCTAAATTCCTACAATTGACATCAGCCTGGTCTCTAACCTCTTGTAGTCGTCGGTCCATCTGTTCCATTCTATCAATGAGTGTGTTAAGTGTATCATGAAGGCTAGAGTCCATTGGTGCAGAAGTTTCTCCTACATAAAAAGTTCTACCACTTCCAATAATCATGCAAGTTACTAACCCTAAATGCAAACTAACCTAGAGTGAGATGTATGTTATGCGAAAGGAATCAGAGATTAGATAAATAATAAATATCAACTCTAAGCTATGTAGATAAACATGTGATTAAGAAGATGTAATGTAGAGACAATGACAAAATACACGTGCTAACATAGTCAATTTCAAATCAGGTCAAGTGATCACAAATTCAAGTTAATTTAGTTGCCCAGTTAATATCAAGTCAGATTACCACTCAAGGCCAGAAGCACACGACTCACTATTAGTGGGCAGCAATAGGTTCTACCTTGCGACAAATTTAAAAAACTATCTCAATTAAATGGCAGAAAAAAGCTAAACAGGAATTTCAACGATTACCTGAGAGGCGACCAAAGCTCAAACCTGTATGTGACTGATGTAGGCACGTAGTGCTGGTCGTCACAGATTTGCTGCTTCGAAAATGGCTTGATTTGGGATTGAAACAAGCCCTAAATGGCTTTCAGAAGCGTTGAGTTGCTCCTGAACTGAGTCAGAGCACACACTAGGCTGAGTTGACTCAGTAGGTGACTCGGTGATGATGTCATTGATGACATCAGCAAGGTGTTGACTTTGTCAGTCGGGTCACGGTTTCAGGTTGTGACAGGTCGGGCGGTCTGGATCTAACCCGACTCGATCCAACTATTTAAACCTATAATGGGTTCAACTGATCTGGGTCACCTGCTTCACCGCCCGATCACCCTTCTCCCTCCCTCGATCTCTGCTAAGGTTCGACGACAGGCGGCGGTGGAATTTTCAGCTCCGGTGGTGGTGGCACTGTGATCCGGCGATGAAATCACAGCCAGTCGACGGTAAACAAGGGAGGAAGGCGGAAGACCGGTGGCACGATGGTCTGATGAAGTCACAGAGGGGAACCGAGGTGGAGATCGTGTGGTGGTGAGGTCAAATGAGGACGGCGAGGCGACCACGGAGAGTGAGGATGGTGTTGTCAGCGTGGGATGATGAGATGGTGATGATGGAGTTCTGGTGACGAGGCATGAAGAGGAACAGAGACGCGGTGGTTTAGATCTAGTTGTTGTTGTCAGTTAGAAGTGGTCGGTGAAGGTCGTGGATGAAGATGAAGATTGATGTTGTCAAAGGATGAGGACGACAAAGTGGTGGTGATCTGCTCTCGGTGGTGGTTTCGAGGCTTCAATCAACGGTTTTAAGGCCCAAACGACGACAGAGATCAACGACTGACCGGAGATGAGGTCGTGGCGAGTCTGCAGTGGTGTCAGCGATCGAATCTGGGTGTCGGTTGCTGATTTGGAAATTGCGAGGACAAGGCAGGCAGTGCTGCCGTTGACAGAAGCGGACAGAGGTCTCAGAGGCGAGGTTGTCGGCAGATCTCTGTGGCGAGGTCGGATCTGATGGCGGGTCAAAAGCGAGGTTGTCGGCAGATCTCTGTGGCGAGGTCGGATCTGATGGCGGGTCAAAAGCGAGGTCGTCGGCAGATCTTGGTGGTGAGGACGAATCTGGGTGCTAAGGTGTTTGAATCGAAGAAGATGAATGAACACTACAAGAGAGGAATTTTGGGGATTTTTCTTTTTTTTAAAGATGACGAACTAGTGTTTTAGAGGGGAGAAGAAAATTGTTGAAGAAGATTGGGACCAAAGCTCTGATATCAAATTGATGTAAAACAACCTGGATCGCTATCACCTTCAAATTGGGAACTAGGGATTTAAAATTTTGGATTTCAGAAACTGGATAGAATTTTGAGTTTTCACCCCTTGCACGGGCTTCACACCCAAACTCAAGAGCAAAAACAACTCAAGAATTTAACTGGATAATTTGTAGAAATTTTTAATCATTCAATAATTCAAAAGAGAAGTCTAGAGGCCTTTATATAGGTTTTACAAAAAGTACTTTTAGGAAACAACTGATGTGGTATTAAACGCCCACATAAAAAAACACCTACTAAAGCAATTGTCTAAAATAAAACAAGTCTGAAATAAAGCAAGACTAAAATCAAAGGACTGCAATACGCCGCTTTCTGGATCTAAAATAGACTCGATCGAATCTTCATCTAAGCAGTGTGATGTCTTCATCAGAAAGACTAAAATGGTAAAATAGAAAGCCAACTAACTGACACAATTCAATAATGTAGGGAAGAATTAAACTGTCATGAATATCCAAATATTTCTTTAATGCTTTCTTTTAGAGCTAAAATCTCTACGTTTAAAAGGGAAGGTAATCCATTAACTAGCATGCTCGTTGGAGGAACCAAATTAATAGATCTGAATGCCTTCATCTGAATGTATTGCATGAAACAGAAGATAGAAAGGTCTGTAATGCGAAAAATCTGAATCCATAGTCTAAAGAAGTAAAAAAATTACCATAACATGGGTGCGAAAAGTCCAAAATGGTAATCAGAGTGAATGTGGGAACAATGTGAAACAACAAACACAATTTATAGAAAGAGAAGTCTGAATATGATCAAAAGTAAAAAAAAAATATATAGACCAAAATCACGCACCCGAAAAATGCTGAGGAAGGGTTGTCAGAAGTACTGAAGAAACCGTCAGCTGATACCTAGAAATAAGCTTGGATTGAAGATGCTGGAACTCAATATTTCCCTTGGTTATGCTTTCGTCATAAGATTGTAAAGCATGAACAAGAATCAAAAGGCATTTTTCCAAATAACTTCTTTCCACGCATATTTCTTCCAGTGATTTTCTTAACACTTCCTCAAGCCAATCTTCATGGACCTACATATTTCAAGACATCAAGAAACTAGCTAAATAAGAAAAGGTGTGTCTTGTTGCATTAATCTGCTAGAAATTTAAACGAAACGAGGGGGAAGCTTTGTTTGCATGGAAATACTAATTCATTCTTATAGTGTTAATTTTCTGAAGCCATCTCAATCATTTCACATTCAGCAGTATAGTTCAAGAGCATAAAAAAAACAAGGATGGATTTCATCTGCTGTGGCACATAGGGACAATAAGCTCTAGCATGAGTTTTCTCCTGAGAAATAAGATGCTAAACCAATGGGAGTTCATGAAGAACAACAGTCAAACAGATGTTCATATCAACATTGGACTTAAATCATTGACTTCAGAAGCTAATAGACCTCGAACTATGTTTATAGATTGCGCCGATTGGCTTTAAGGAGTCTAAGATTAGGTTTAACATTAAAACCATAAATTTAGGATTGATTTACAATCTTAGGGTTCAAGCCTGTAATTATTACAAAAGGGATTGGGCATATGTTAGTTCTTTCGCTATATGTTTAATTTATCTATAGATAGTCATTTTGTGTTTCAAGTCAATAGTTAAGGGCCAAATCATTTATATAAGCATATAAAAACTGAAGTCCATGCACCATAATGTTGTTTTCCAGTCAGGTAAATAAGAATTTCCGTCAAACAAAGTATTCTCTGTATGGTGATATATTAGACCAAGTGGTGATGTCAATCATCTCAAGGTTGTTGCCATCAAGGCTAATTCAGTAACTTGTCTCACTTATAGTTCTTTTCCAATAAAAGGTATTAGGCCTTTTCATCCCTTAAAGTTAATTGTTGTTTTATATACAGAAGGGTAAAGATTCATAATACATTGTACTCATACATGGAGCTTAGTATTCGGCTCTTCTGCAACAACCTAGATCATACTTTTGATCAGAACAATGCCCAGAAAGATAAATTGTAGGAGATGAAGTAATAATATTAGTCTGTCTGGTTCAATTTAACCAACAAAGGAAACCTACGTCATGCACACGAAGACACAATTCTTGAATAAAATTAAGAAGATTCATCAAAATCTTGAAATGTTGATTCTCATAAGGTTCTTCTTAAGTGAAGAATCAATGAAAAGAGAAACTAAAACATAGTGCAGGTGACCTGTTTTGCTACCTGTGCCCCATCTATTTCCTGAAAATAGTCAAGAAGAATAACAAACACTTGTAAGAAACTAAAATTATGGATTCTTCAAGTAGAGCAGATAAAACTTGTAGAATCAGTTACATATCTTAGGTGAGTTTCCTTTCAGGACAAATGCCCATTTTCAGACTAAAATTGACGTACTTTCATAGGATTTATTTCTCACTGCTGCACTCTCTGACATTACACTTTTTAATACACACTATAAGTAGAAAAATGCATATAAAGCAAGTCATGCACACTAAAATTTATCTTCTTCTTGGAATTCCCAAAATACAACAACCTGTATTGGCAGCCAATTTCAAAATTTGTACAACGACCAAGCACCAAAGTTGGTGACCAGTTAAACATGAAATTTGATTGTACATAAGCTACAAGACTCTCAAGGTAAACATGTCCTTAAAATCCCAAATGACGGGATAGATGATAAAGCATAATAAAACTATAGGATACACTGGGGAAAACAGCAATCAAATACAAAGGTACAAAAATCTTACCTTATTCTATAACTTAGATTATCATGTGCCAAAACCTTCATTTTTATGGAAAAATATAATTCACTACTAAGAATCATATATACCATGTTAAATCTGTAAAATTGATATCATACAAGAAATTTACTCACATCGAGTCTGGGAGCATCAGAGTAAGCATCAAATTGCTGCCAAAACTTTGAAACTGCATTTTTCTTAAATGTCTCCTGCAACACAACAGCTTCACGTCTTAGTTACTCTAGAAACAAAATGCCCCTTCTTCAGCATAAATATAGTCATATTAATTTGAATATTCTAGAAATCATATGAAGCTAAAGTAATTCCACTTTGTTCAAGCAAGGTGAAGGATCCTTGTTATTAAGTTTTCTTCACATACATTGTTAGACCACAACCTGACATCTTAAATTTTTGGGTAAATTGGTTTCCTCACATGGTATCAAAGAACTAAATTTGAAAATGTCCTTAATTCCTCAAAGATTGGCAACTAAATTATGTTTGTTTACCCACCATTATTCTTATTTACCTTTTCCCAAGTGAGTCATGTTTATGACAGAGGCTTTTCCACAAAGCCCAAAGGTCCATGTGAAGGAGAGTGTCAAGTTTGCTTGATATACATTGTTAGCCCACAACCAGCAACTTGAGCTTTTAGGGGAACTGGTTTCCTAGTAGGCATCACTTTGATTTTTTGACAAAGAAAAAACTACTATTGTGCTTAGATCTTTGACTCCCTTCCAAGCCATCCCCCCCCCCCCCCCCCAAAAAAAAAAAAAAAAAAGTAAGAAATTAAGGGAATCAATCAATCTTATCAATATCGTCCCTTTCACTACAATCATTCTAGTTCCCTGGTTCTTACCCAATTCGTGTTTGCGCAAAAAAAACATCAAAATAAAAGGTTTGCTGTCAAATGGTTCCCATAATGATGAGTACACTATTACTTAAAAAGCATATAAGTTATAAGGCATCATTAAGGAAGCCAATTGATATTCTCCACAACAAAAGGGAGTAACAATTTGACACAAAAGAAAGTTAAAAAGTAATAGCCACGATAAGAGCTATGCCTTGACCTTATCATATCATATATTCATAAAACATGCATACAAGTACGTTTCTCTTGAGCCCTCGTCCTAGTAGCACCCTCAACTACTTAATGGAAATAAAAATGCTGCTAAAGTTCCTGTTGTTCCAATTGAAAAAAGCATAGTCCATTGATGACTTTACATAAGCTTTAGACATTCAAGCATGCAGTTTACACTTTACAGGTCCTATACACTAGCAACTATCCACAGATCAGGGCATGGAATGCCATTGCAGTGATATCATTTGATGATTGCATGCGTCTATAGATCCTGCAATATGAGTAGATACCTAATGCTCAGCTATCAAAGAACGCACAACCTAAATTAAATTACCTGCTACCTAATTATACACATGTATTGAGCATACATTTTCACCTGCATGGGGTGCCTTCTCACGGCAATAAGCAACATCAAGTGGATGTCATACTAACAGATGTTGCGCACTTGCAATGTAGCACATTTGCAAGGAACACCCAGTTCGTATAATTGCAAGTGGTGGCATATGAACAACAACCAATGGGTCAGAGATTCAGAAACTGAGTAAGGTGTTTGATTCAATAAATAGAATTTTTTAAAAAAAAAAGATAACTTTTTCGTATATAGTTCTAAACATGAACATTCTGAATTCGAGCCAGTTACATTCAATTTGTCTTCCATTAATTCAGTACTCTACATTCAGGCAGCACGAAAATTGATCGGTGAATATTACAAAACCACTAAAAAGGGAGAGTTTTTAAATGGATTGATTGATTGATCGATCGATCGGCGAGAGAGAAATTGTTGGGCGGCAGTGACGAGGGTTTAAGAGGAGGAGGAAGAGGAATTCACCTCCAGAGATTGAAGGAAATGGTCCTGAGCGAGGGAGGCGAGGCCGTGGCTGCAGAGGGCGGTGACCAAGGGGACGAGCTGGGACCCGACGGAGAGGTCGCCATGGCCCTTGAGTAGGGCTTCGGTGCAGGCGACGAAGCCGCCCCAGCTCTCAAGGATCTCGCCGACGGATTCTTCTCCCAGCGAGTCCACGATCGTCGCTGTGTCTTGATGAAGCATTGAGAGCAAGCAAGCGAGAGAGAAGCAAATACGAATTTGTAGCGGAGCGAGAGCGAGAGTGGGCTGCGGAGAACAGGCCGCTGTCTTCTGCTCTTGTTCTGCCGACAAAAATTTCGGCACTCTTAGTGGGCAAGTTGAGTCGGATCCTAAACTCGCTAAGAAATTTAGGATCCACTTGAGAATCCAAACGCAATAACCTTTCTTTCTTTTCTTTTCTTTTTTTTAAAAATTTTCTTAGAAACGCAATAAGCTTTTGAATTTATCAAAATCTAGTTTCTCTTTAGAAATGTGTCATTCTAATGTAAATCAAATACAATTTGCCGAGCTTCCAATCTCGTGTGTCATTTTGATTATTAAATTTGATATTGAACATGTCTAATAATAACTAACTAGTATACCGCGAAGGTGGTGGAAACCGAGCGGAGAGGTTGACGGCGATGGTCGGAAGAAGGAGGAGGAGGAAGATGGAGGAGGGAGGGATTTTGCTTTGCTAGAAGGAGGAGGAGAGTGTAGGGATTTTGGTTTGCTGGAAGAAGGTTGAGGAGGAGGAGGAAGGGGAGAGGGGGGGCGTGCGAGAAAGGGGGCGTTTTCGTCGAAGGAGCTACGACGGTGATGACTGATGGACGGCAACAGTTGCTGATCTCGCTATCTCTCTCTCGCTAAAAAAGACGGATAGACAGACGGACAGAGTTTCTGAAGGATTCATAGGAGAAAACTTCGCTCTTCTCGATTTTGATTATCTCATATAGCACATCAATGGTGAGAGTTACTTTTGTTTCATTTAGAAAATTTCAATTAGCTTCTACTACTCGATTTAGATAGAGTTTGATCTAGGGGTGAGCAGAGTTCGATTAAAACCGAAAAAATCGCCCAAAAACTAAAAACCGAAACCGATCCGAACCGAACCGCGTAAATTCGGTCAGGTTTCGGTATCAGGTTCCAAAACCCGAACCGAACCGAATTAACCGAACCAAATTAACCCAGCACAGTTTTGCGCCAATACAAGCAACATTCATGGTTTTGCAATGATGTTAATGTATGTCATGTCATGCATGCTTGTGTTTATGTCATGAGTACACAGCTCTAACTTTTCAATATCATTAAAATGTTTGAATTAGTGAAACATTTCAAGTAATAAATTTATGAGATGTTCACATTTTTGTGTAATATTAAGGTTATTATTTACATATCGCTTATATTTTTTGAAATATTTTGTTATATGCAATAGAGTATTATGCATCTCTTTTAAATATCTAATGTAGATATATTCTAAAGCTTTTCTTAAATCATTTTTAAACTTTTATGTTCGTCTAAGTTTTGGAAGTTACTTTATTTTTTAAATCAGTATTCGCATGAGAAAAATATTGATCACGGGAAAAAGATTCATAATCAAGTTAGATTTGACGAGAAGGTGCGAAAGTTGAGATGGGAAGTTCGACGGCGAGGTGGTCCCCCGAATTAACCGAACCGAACCGAGCCGAGCCGGTTCGGTTCGGTTCATGATCTTGTTTGGTTCGGTTCGATTTTATCAAAATTGATAAAACCCAAACCGAACGATGCTCAGCCCTGGTTTGATCTTCTACCTGCAATAGAGTTTGTTTTAAATGTAACATGCTAGTTATGATTGAAATTAAGGATTGTTAAAGTTTAAGAAGCAGGAATTACCTTTTTTTTTAGAGAAAGGATGGAGGTGGTTACCCTCCACCCTAAATACCACACACCCATTTTATTAATTACCTAAGTTAAATCACCCATTTCACAACCGTGTGGATTGAACCTCGATCCTCACCCTTGGGATGGATGTGGGTTACCCTTGGGCTAACCCGCCGATTTAGGAACCAAGAATAACTGATTGTTTATGTAAAATAGAATCTCATTTTGATATGATAATAATGTTAAGAAGCTATTCTGTCCCTGCGAGTTTATTACACTCTCAGAATCTGCACAATAGGTGGGCAAGAGAAGAAGAAATGTATAGGATAATCTCATGATTGCAGGAGATTAGATGCCCTTTCGCCTCCCCCTAGGTCTACCTCTAGTAGGACTTAACTTGAATCCTAGAAGAAATATAGTTGCAACACTTTCCTCTCTTTCTTTTTTGTGTAAATAAAATTTTGGTTGATCTCCTCATTTATAATGTAGTTTTCAGCTCTATTGGATCGTCTACCATTCTTATTTGCCCCTTATACCTGAATGGACAAAATTTTTGAAATAATCTTATTTTAAAAAATATTTATAAAATTAGAACTCTCCCTAAAAAAAATTCCAAAAAGACCTCTGACGCGCCACATTGGCGCCACGTCGGTCAGTTCGCCAGCGCTGCTGGAAGATTTTCACAAAAGTCCGGCCTCGCCAAGATCGGACTTTGAAAAACGTAGTTTTTTCAAGTACAGTCTTGACAAGGCAGGACTTCCTTCCATTAGCCAATTAAAAAAATGAAAATGAATATGATTTCTTGGCAAAAATTAAAAAAAAAAAATTGAAACAAAAGTCCAACCTTGGCAAGGCCGGACTTTTATTCCATGTTCTTTTTTAAAAAATTGGCCAAGGGAGTAGCTCCCATGGTCAAAATTTTTAAAAAAATGGAATAAAAGTCCGGCCTTGTCATGGTCGGACTTTTATTCTATGTTTTTTTTTTAATTTTTGAAAAGAGAGCATACTCATTTTCATTTTTTTCTAAGGAAGTCCGGTGTTAGAAAGGTCGGAGTTTTAAAAAGCATGCATTTCAAAATTCGGTCTTGACAAGGTCAGACTTTTGTGAAAATCCTCCAGCAATGCAACAAGCCATGCTGGCACCCTGAGTCGATCATTGGCCGACGTGACACGTCAGAGGTCAGTTTTCAAATTATCTTGGGAGAGGTTTGATTTTATAAATATGTTTTAAAATAGGAATATTTCAAAAATTTGTCCATACATGAATACTATTGTTAATTTTGGATACCAATTATAGCACTCAAAACTATATAAATCCATTACCAAGTTCTTAGCATCTGGTTACTCATTGACTTTGTCAAATATTCGAAAATATTTGTGAGTAAGTTTGAATGTCGTTTCTAGGAGGAGGAATGTACGTCAACAAATGCGAGCGGGGCCTGCAACAATGATGGGTGCGGAGATCGAGTTTTTTTAAATTCGAATTCGAATGGGTTAGTAGCCATTGCAGCGGGCAGAGGAGAAAGTCGGTGGTTGGACCCGACCAGTGGAGTTGACACAATTCGATTTGATGACGGTAAACCGACCCGATTTGTTAGAGATTGTCCAAAGAATAAAATGGGTATCAATGTTAAAGGGCGGACAAGAGAGTGTTGGGAAATATGAAGAATATGTGTGACTCTTTGAGTTGAATCACGGCGTGATCCGTTGATAGAATCAATTGGATAATGGTTTGAGTGTGTTCTCCTTCCATTGGGGATGAACGTGTTATATTCACATGTTCAATTCTGACTTCGAATGAATGAGATATTCAAGCCTAAAGTTTGCTTAATTCAAAGCCAAAAGGGGACTAAAGGTAGCTAAAAGCATTTAGTCTCACATTGGCCATGAGATGAAGTTTGAAGTGTTTAAATAGAGAAAATTGGGAACAAAGGGTGTGCCCTTTGGTACTTAGAGTTTTCGCGCGCGATTAAGGGGGAACCATGCTCACGCGCGCGCGCCGGCACCGGGGTCGGGCTCGGGCTCGGGTTGTCTACCCGGTTCGGTTCTTTTCGAACCGGGTCTCACGGGTATGGGTTATCACGAATCATACCCACTTCGCCATCCGGATCCAAACCCGAATCAGCGCAACGGCTGTCAACAAACCGCAGCGAACAGTTGGGCGGTTGTTGTCTGAAACGAACCGTTGCAACGGTTCAGACCGAGCCGTTGCAACCGTTCGGTTGGGTTCGGACCATTTTACCCCTCCCAGAGCGCTATAAATAGCGCTTCGCTTCTCTCAAAAAAAACACAACAAACAAACACAGAAATCAATCTGCATTCTGAAGTGAGATCTCTGCAACGCAGGTTCAAAGTGACTTTCAACAGGAAGTGGGAATTCTGCAACTCGAATTCCGAAGGACTTCTAACAGATTCTTTTCTGAAGTGAGATCTCTGGGTTCAAAGTGACTTTCAACAGGAAGTGGGAATTCTGCAACTCAAATTCCGAAGGACTTCCAACAGATTCTGAAATTCGTTCTGAAAGAAGGCTCAGAAAATTTAACAGATTTTTTAATAGAATTGTTGAATCATGGGTGCTCCTCTAAAGTAAAGACAAATATTCTCCCTGAAATTTGTCTTCATCCTGGTGCTTTGATAATCCTGTGAAGGTACTGGTTAACTACGGTTCGACCATATGATGATTTGGTAGTGCTATCCAAATACCGTGAAGGAGTGTTGTATCTTGGGAGACCAGCGTCCAGTAACCCGTTAGCACCGTTGCAGGGGACGTAATTGTCTTAAGGAGATTTGCTATAAGCGTACCTCACTCCAAGTGCTGTATAAGTGAATTAATTTTCTTTATACAGGGGTTATACTGATATTCAGTATGTTGAAACTGACTTATACCAGTCTAATTGGTGTTTAACCAAGAAAGGTAATTGAAAGGTGGTTCTTTAATTGAGGAACGTTCTATTGAACGGAAAACCTCCCACCTGATATTCACTGACATGGCCAATTAGATCGGTGATATTGATTAGTTGTCAGATTGATCCTAGAAACTAACAATCTTAAGACATTTAGTTGAAGTTTCTTACTTCTGTTCTGCTTGAACTTGCAGAAAATGTCTGAGACTAATCAAGACAGCTCAAGTAAGGCACCAAACATGCAAATCCAAACTTTGATGCCTGTTCCACTTCCTAACCCGAAGCCGGAGAAGTCAGGAAAATTTGATGGCACAGAATTCAAGAGGTGGCAACAGAAGATGCTCTTCTACTTGACCACTCTACATCTGGCCAAATTCCTGCAAGAGAATCCACCAGAATCCGGAACTAATCGGGACTCAGTCCTTGCTGTCGATGCATGGACTCAAGGTGACTTCCTTTGCCGAAACTATATTTTGAATGGACTGGATGATTCTCTTTACAATGTCTACAGTCCTATCACAACGGCAAAGAAGTTATGGGCTATCTTGATAAGAAGTACAAGACTGAAGATGTCGGTACCAAGAAGTTCGTCGTAGGATGATTTCTGGAGTATAAAATGGTGGACAACAAGACTATAATCAGTCAGGTGCAAGAGTTCCAACTTATCTTGCACGAGATAGAGGCCGAAGGTATGAATCTACCTGAAACTTTTCAGGTTGCTACTATTGTAGAGAAACTCCCACCTGCATGGAGAGATTTCAAGAACTACCTGAAGCACAAGCGCAAGGAGCTGAAGTTGGAAGATCTCATTGTCAGGCTTTTAATTGAGGAGGACAACCGAAAGTCCGAGAAAAGGAGCAGTAAGAACTCCTATGAAGCCAAAGCCAATGTGATCGAAGGCTCAAACGGGAAAGCGTCTACTTTCAAAGGCTTAAAGCGGAAGAAGACTGCACAAGGGTACAAAGGCAAGGTCCAAGAAGGCAAGAACATGCGCTTCAAGGGAACCTGCTACATCTGCAACAAAGAAGGGCATAAGGCGAATGAATGTCACAGCCGTCTCAAAAAGAACAAGAAGAACCATCCACAGGCAAACCTGACCGACCATGCGTCGCCAAGTCTTTCAGCTGTGGTGTCAGAAGTGAATCTGACGACCAACAATAAGGATTGGTGGGTAGACACTGGGGCTACTCGGCACATCTGCTCTAAGAAATTATTATTCTCTGAATATCATAAACTAGAGTAAGATGAGCAACTCTTCGTGGGAAACTCAGCTGTCTCCAAAGTTGAGGGAAAAGGAAAGGTCATCCTGAAGTGGACATCTGGGAAAGAGCTTACTCTGAACGATGTGCTACATGTTCCAGATATCCACAAGAATCTGATATCTAGATCAATACTTAGTAAGAAAGGATTTAGAATGATTTTTGAATCAAATAAATTTGTACTTACTAAGAGTGGGATGTATGTGAGAAAGGGTTATCTTGTTGATGGACTTTTTAAAGTCAATGTTGCACTGGTCGACAAAAAGTCTATGTATTTGTACCCAAAACTTATAAATAAAGAAAAATCTTCTGTTTATTTGCTTGAGTCTCCTACTTTATGGCATGCTAAATTAGGGCATATAAATTACAAGTCGTTAAAAAACTTGTCTAATTTAGGATATATTCCTAAACTCAACTTGAAAGAAATTCGCAAGTGTGAGATTTGTGTTGAGGCCAAGTTCGCGAAAAATTCATTTCACTCAATTGATCGAAATACAGAACCTTTAGGGTTAATTCATAGCGATTTGTGTAACTTGAAGTTTATGCCAACTAGAGACGAGAAAAAGTATTTTATTACTTTTATTGATGACTGTACAAGATACCGTTATGTGTATCTTTTAAACAGTAAGGATGAGGCAATGAATATGTTTATAACATATAAAGCCGAAGTTGAGAATCAACTCAACAAGAATATCAAGATTCTAAAATCCAATCGAGGCGGAGAATATGAATCAAATGATTTAGTGAGTTATGTGCTAAATTTGGTATAATCCATCAAACAACAGCAGCATATACTCCTCAGCAAAATGAAATTGCTGAAAAGAAGAATAGAACTTTGAAGGAGATGGTCAATTCCATCCTCGTAAGTTCTGGATCTCCGTAGAACTTGTGGGGGAAGCTCTGTTAACTGCAAATTATATTCTAAATAGAGTACCTCACAAGAAACTTGGTTTTATACTATTTGAGTTATGCCATGGAAGGACACCTTCCTACCATTATCTCAAAATGTGGGGGTGCCTTACAAAGGTACTAGCACCATTACCTAAAAAGACTTAAGTTGGGAGTAAGAACTATGTGTTGGCCCAGAGGCCTTCCACTCTAGTTTTGATGATGATTAACTCATGTAGTTATAGTTTGTTAATAATCTTGTGGTGTTTAGTTTCAGATACTTAATCAAGATATTAGTAGGTGATTAGCTTCAACAAAGGTGTTTTGGAGCTTTTACATTGGTGATTCAAGAGCCCGACCGTCAAAGTTCATATCTAGCACTCGTTGGAGTCAAGCTCGGTGGATCACGTTTGGATCGAGTCGACTTGGAGACGGAGCTCTACAAGAAGACTTCGGTACAGTGTTTAGTTTATTGTTTAGATCCATTGTAAAGTTAGTGTGGTATGCTCAAGTTCACAACACATACACTTATTTAAGTTTCATATTTGGTTTTCGGTTTTTGGTTTAACCGATCTTGGTTTTCATGAATAGATAGAATCAACAAGTTTACATGGTTTAATGTATATTAGATTTGTTCTATATACATGTATGCTTCAACTATTTAAACAAACCTAGTTTGATAATCGATTTCATGAGTTTGGAGTTTTGGTATTTTAACAGAACTTATTTTTGGAATTATAGTCAAAAACATTATATATATATATATATATATATATATATATATATATATATATATATATATATATATATATATCTTTTATGTATATTGGATTATATCCATATACTATATGCTTAAATGTTGTTTCTATATCATGTTTTTGCATTTGGATGAGTTTTGGACAAAACGATTTTCCATTTCAAAAATCCTAGTTTTGGAAAATATGGAATTGGTTTTCGGTAAAATTTCCATAACACAAAAAGAGTTCAAAATGTTTGTAACTTGGTTTGATTTTTACTCAAACAAGTTTGTATTTCAAAAAGAATATAAGAACTTATTTTTGTGGATTTTTAGAATTTTTATGGGATCTATTTGGTAATTAAAACCCAGTTTTCAAATCCCTTTACCAGCCCTGCCAGGCTCTGGCGGTCGACCGGGCCGGTCAACCGTACCCAGAGTCGGTCGACCGGATCGGTCGACCGACGTGCACAAGGTCGTGCACGCTGACCAGCCACTTAGGCCGGTCGACCGAACGGTCGACCGACTGCAAGTACCCCACTCTCGGGTGGGGGCGGTCGACCGGACGGTCGACCGTGAGGCTTGGCACGGTCGACCGAGCGGTCGACCGGCCAGAGAGCAATTGCTCTCTGGATTGGCGCGGTCGACCGGGCGGTCGACTGGCAGGCTCAACGGTCATATTTTTGACAGTTGGCCGGTCGACCGACCGGTCATTTCTGACCTTGTCAGCTGCCAACGGGCAAATTTTTATGGGGCCTATTTATACCCCATTTGAGAGAGATTTCTCAACAAGTTTTAGAGAGAAAAATTCCTGATCTTCTTAAGTGTTTTAACACTTGTTTTTCAAAAGAGTTTTTGTTTTAAAGATCAATCTTCATTGTTTTAAAAGTGTTTTGTTAATTCAAAGAAAAAGTCTTTTGGGAATTTATTTTTGTCTAAAAATTCTATATCTATTTGGAGATTTTTCCAAGTGATTTTCTTTGTTAAACTCACTTTGTTTTCTCACACTTGAGCTTATCTATCTATCCTATCTATTAAGATCATTATTTTGTGAGAAAGAGATAGTTTGTGGTTGTGAAAACCACCAAGTTGTAAACCCTCCTACTTTGTGTTATCCCTCTTGTGTAGAGGTTGATTTTGGAATAGTGGTTGGCTCCCTCTAGTGAGAGGTGGAGTTTGTGTTTGGAATCCCTCAAGTGTGAGGTGATTGGTGTTTGTTGGCTAAGTGTCTAACCCTCTAAGTGTAAAGAGATTTGTTGTGGATTGTGCATTGCCTCTGTGAGAGGTTGTATTTGGTTGAGAGAGGAGTTGCGTACTCCCGATTGTATTTGCCCCAAATCCTCAGTGGAGGTTCCCTGTGTGGGAGTCCTGTGTGGACAAGTTAGTGGATTGGAAATCCTTCTGTGTGAAGGCGGGGACGTAGAGCTGTGTGCTCGAACCTCGAAACATATCTGTGTGTTAGCGATTGATCTACTTTCTCTTAACTCTCTCTCTCTTTATATTGTGCCTTGCATCATTTCATATTGTTCATTCATATATTATATGCTTGGCTTGTTTGTTTATGCCTCACTTGTATTTAACCACGAGAGTTTCATATAGCACCTCAACTCTTATTCAGAGGAATCAAGAGGAGTTAGTCCAGAGCCCTTCACTGGGAATTCGACTACACTTGTTGGTTACACTAAGTGTGTTGCAATTTAGTTTTAATTTCTGCATTTTGTTCATTAGATTAGCCGCACACCTATTCACCCCCCTCTAGGTGTACTTTCACTATGGACTGCATATTCATAGGCTATGCCTTGAATAGTAGTGCCTACAGATTTCTGATTCATAAATCAGAAATACCAGATATTCATATAAACATGATTATCGAATCTAGAGATGCTATGTTCTTTGAAGACATCTTTCCATACAAACGGGAAAAAAATAAGACTTCTGGGAAAAGAACACATGAGATGGCGTTCAGGGACGAAAGCCCCGAGGAACCAATTGTTAATGCGAAAATTAAACCACGAAGAAGTTAGAGATCTAGAATCTCAAAATTTTTTGGTCCAGATTTCATAGCATATGCTATTGAAAGAGTGCCTCAAAAATTTAAAGAGGATATGTCTACCCCAGAAGCACAAATGTGAAAAGAAACTATAAATAGCGAAATAGAATCCATACTAAGTAATCATACTTGGGAATTGGCAAACTTGCCTCATAACAGTAAACCAATTAGGTGTAAGTGGATTTTCAAAAGAAAATAAAACCCGATGGATCTATCGATAAGTACAAGGGCTATCGACAAAAGGAAGGACTTGACTACTTCGATACTTATTCACCAATAACAAGAATAACCTCCATTCGGATGTTGATTGCAATTGCAGTATTGCATAACTTATATATCCATCAATTAGATGTCAAAACTGTATTCTTAAATGGTGAATTAAATGAAGAAATATATATGGAGCAACCTGAAGGATTTATAGTCAAGGTTCATGAACACAAAGTGTGTAAATTGATAAAATCCTTATACGGTCTAAAGCAGGCTCCAAAACAATGACATGAGAAATTTGATAGTGTCATGATCAAAGATGGATTCACTATTAATGAATGTGATAAGTGTGTTTACACTAAAACAGTTAGAAATGCATGTATCATTGTTTGTCTTTATGTAGACGACATGTTGATACTTGGGACTAATATTGAAATTATTAAGTCCACTAAAAGAATGTTATCCAACAGTTTTGACATGAAGGATCTGGGGGTTGCTGATATAATTTTAGAAATTAAAATCACAAGAACACCAGATGGAATCTGTCTATCTTAATCTCAATACGTGGATAAGATGATAGAAATATTTAAGGATCATGGGATAAAAGAGAATACAAATCCTTTTCTCCCACACATCCACCTTCGTAAGAATACAGGAACTGGAGTACGCCAGTTGGAGTATTCTCAGATTATCGAAAGTCTAATGTATTTAATGAATTGCACTAGACCCGATATTGCTTACGTTGTAAGCAAGTTAAGCAGATACACTAGTAACCCTAGTGATTGCTAAAAGAAAGAACAATCAATGAGTTTAAGAATTTACCGTGTAGCTTGTGGCTAACGGGTCGTGTCCACGAGGAGGAATGCGATGGAAGCTTTTCGGTGAATCGTTCAAAAACAAGGAATTGTGTTCGTTTTTTAATAGAAAAGAGAATGGAAAGAAAGAGATGATTAAAAGAGAAATCGCAACTTTTAGAAAAGATTTTGGAGAAGGTAATTTAGAAAGCTTGAGAATTGTTTTGTTGTTTATAATAATGAAGAAAATCTGGACTCGCTATCTCACTACTCAATTGTTCAATCTCTATTAAAATATCAAGTGCCTCAAAGTGATCATTTGCAAAACTTAGAGTTAATTTTAGAAAGCTTTAAGTAAAGCACATAAGATGGTTAGAAGAGTTGAGTCTTTTCTTCAAGAAATCGTTAGAATTGAATATTAAAACATCAAGCACGAAGAAGCAAGAATGAAGTAAAAACAATTCAAGAGATGTTCATGAAAGAAGTGAGAATTCAACAATCCAACCCATCCTCATGTGCCTTCAAGAACACTTTCAAAAAGAAAGGCTTTTAAGTAAGGCATTCATATGAGTCATCGGCTCTTTTTCTTTTAAAAACAGGAGAGAAGAACAGCAAAAGAGAGTTATAATAGCGAACCCAGAAAACCTTTAGTTATCCATAGAAAATAATGAAGAAAGCATAGACTTAATGCAAATCATACCGTACTGCAAGTAGAAGAAAACGCGGCTCGACTCTTGTATTGATGTCACTTTAATCTTCAAGTACAAGCACTCAATTCCTCTCTCTCACAAGTTTTGATACTGGACTACAAAGTAAAAAATAAGATTACAACTTTTGTGCTAGCTAACAAAGAGCCTAAATCCTAAGAAAATAAACACAAAATTTAATCCTAGTCTTCGCTGCATTTTTCTTTGCTGAACCCCATATTTATAGCCAAAAACCAAACGAGGAGGATCCCGGGAAGATTGGGGGAGCAAACGTTCCCCAACAAACACTAACAAGCCGCGAAAACGCGGCTGGCCAGGTGGCCACACCCAAAGGGGGAGCTCCTGATTTGGTGTTTGACCCGTATCTGCTGCTGGTTTTCTTGTTTCTGCTCCAAAACGTTGACGAAACAGTCTTGATTGTGTGGCTTCAATCGCTCGATTCAGGGAGGATTCTTCTCAACCTCTTGATATGTCAAGTGATTGGTAGTGAAAAGTGCATTTTTATCATCATATTTACCATCACATTTTCATATTTATTCATTTAATTCTGCACATTTATTAATAATTTGTAATTTATTATGTGCAGGCCTCGAATTATTATTTTAAAGCTTAAAGAGCCCAAAAGCCCAGATCCAAGCCCATATTTGAAGCCCAAGAGTAAAAGTGCAATTATCAATTGTCAAAGTGCAATTATGCAAGGGCTAAAGTTGCAATTATTAAAGATGAGGGAAGGATAGAATTCTACCCAACCCTAAACTCTTGCAGGATGAGGATAAAAGCCAAAGAGAGTGCAAAGATAAAAATTCAAAGAATTCGGATTCAGACTGTACACGTTTAGTGTTTAAATCATAACTTTTGTTACAGTTATGCAAATCCGATGATTCAAGATGCTCCAGAAAGAAGACTTGAAGACCTACAACTCTTATGTTGATCAAACTTTCCAATTCAATCCGTAGATAAGCTTATTTCGGCGATCAACATGATAAGAAGTTGCAGGACAGATTTGAATTTCTGGAGATAAGATCTTTTTGGGAGAGTTGTACTAGGACTCTACATCTTCCAACACCTATAAATATCCCTGCAGATGCAACACAGAGAGTACACAGTCCAGTGACCAGCAAAGGGCCAAAGTTAGGATTTTTAGGGTTTTTCTTCTTTCTTTTAGGTTAGATTTCCACCTTTGTAAATTTTATTTTCTTCTTGTGAAAGCTGAGAGGAGATGTTGCATTCATGGAGGAAGGGATCCTCTTGTACCAATGGTGACAGCCGGTGTAAGTTGTAAATTTTCCTCCATTGTTTAAATCAAATCAAAGCTTGTTTTGTTCTTTTTATGTTTTATTGTGTCTCTATCTTTGTCTATCATTGTTTTTCTACATTGTTTCTTTCTCTAATGTCTTGCCCACCATGAGATCCAACTGCTTCGAGAATACCTAGCCGAAGAAGGAACCTTGACGGCCCATGGCGATGAACAGGTCTTCATAGCTTGTTTTCATTTCGTAGAGTAGATTAAGAAGGCGGACGATCCCATAAGCCGTGCTTGTACGCCTTCCAAGAAAAGGTAAATCATCGCAACGGTTCAAACGGCAAGCAGACTAAAGAGATAAGTTTTCTTTCCTTTTCTTTTATTTTCTTTTGTAGATTAAATCCACATCATCTCCATATTCTTTTCTACCACCCATTGTAAATACCATCCATTGTAAATACCACTACTAATAATAAAAATAAAAGCTTTAGAGTATAACTTGCTTAACGCTTCCATCGCAGTCCCTCCCTGAGGATCACGACCCGCATAGCTCTGCTACCGCGGATTAGAACTGAGACTTGCACATCTATTCTTAAACTAACATATTATATTTTGTGTGCAGGAAATCTCAGTCAACAAATTGGCGCCGTTGCCGGGGAGAGACGGTAAGTTATTCTCTAATAAAAAAAAAATTTAATTTTTAACTAATTCTTTATTCTTTTCTGTTGCAGGTACAGAGAACAGGAAACAAAAACAGAGCAGCAGCAAGGACATACAGCAATCCAGTGCCTCTGCCCTCGAAGGCAGAGCACCTGGACCTACTAATTTGCCGCGGATCCGCGGCAAAAGCCGCGATTCCGCGGCAATAGTAGTGAACTACTAACCTGCTTTTCTGCAGGTTGCTCTGCATTGCAAAATTCTAATTTCTGCTGTGATTATATTTCTCTGTGATCACTCTGCAATTGCTAATTAATTCAACAGTAAATTATTTGTTGTTAAAAATAAAAATTGATTAGACGTTTGCATATTAGGCACGTGTCTTTTCAATTATTTTTATTTACTGTTGAAGAGTGCTGGAGGAGCAAGGTACGTACGCATTGCATGTAGAATAGGATTCATCTCTTGGTTGATTTTCTGCTTTTGAGTGATTCTTATCTATTTATCTTGTACACTTGCACTAATTCATCTTAAGGGCATAACCCATTAACAAGATAAGGTGGGGATTTCATCACCCTTCCTTAGCCCAAAAATCATATCCCAAGCACTCACTAACCCAAGCCTAACTTAAAAATTAGTAGACGTTGGCCCTAGGGACATCTCGGACTCAATTAGGAGATTATCCTAAGGGGGAACAGTGCTGGAAGTTGACTCTTGCCAAATCAGTGTCTAGGAAGGGGATTGAGGCCGAAAGCCCGAAGATTGGTGGTTATTTAATTAAGGAACGTCTTTGACGGAAAACCTCCCACCACTCTTGCCCTGACCTGGCTGATTAACTTGTGGTCAAAGTCTGCACCCTACCTCCCGTGGACAGTCTAACCAGTTAGGAGTCGTCTAGGTCTAGGTCTACCCTAACTTAGGTTAGAAATTTTTCTTTTTTGTTTGTTTTTTTTCTTTTGTTTGTGATTGTGTGATATGGCCTATAACAACAATTTTTTCAATTTTAATGAGGATCCATGTTACACACCAACCTCTTATTCGGATATTACCAACCCGGCATATCATAACTTTGACCAACCTAGTGTGCCAGATTGGTCTTATCCGAATCATTACATGCCCCAGTCCCAATACTATGAACAAGATTGGAATAATCATCACTACTCTTCACAGAGTCAATGGGAATTCAACACCCCTGAGCCATATGGTCAACCACCTGTTCAACCATTTTCTTCATATACGTCTTTTCCCACATCACCAAGGTTTCAGTCCACCATTGATCTATTTGATGGGTTAGAAGAAAAAGTGGATCGGTTGCAAGATATAATGAATGATCAAATTTCTAGACTTTCAAACATCCTTGAGCGAACCAACCAAGTTGATAGGAACCAAGAATCATTCTGTCTAGAAGACCTTGATCAAAATTCAATTTCATCACATCAATATGAACTTGCTCAACCCAATCCTTGGACAAGTTGGCTAGTTTTAATTTCAATGAGATTGAATTAGATTGTGAATGTGAACCCGATCCCCAACTTTGCGATTCAGTTTCCATTTTCGAATCTATGTTGACTCCGGTATTCTTACCCTTTGGACCAATTTTCTGAGCCAACATTTATTCCCATACCATAGATCATGAAATTGAATCACCCATTTTTGATGATCATATTGAACTTGACCAATTGTGCAATTTTGAAAGTCCCATGGAAAAATTGGCAAGTTCCCATTTTTATGAGATTGAAACTAATGAGATATGTGACCTAGATTCCCAAATCTATGATCAAGTTCAAATTCCCGAATCATTATTGACTCCTGTTTTGTTACCCGACTTGGGTAATATTTTAGAGTCAGTTTTGATTCCCACACCTATCATTCCTGAACTTGAATCACCAACATTGAGTCACATTCCATTGTGGGAAAATGATTGTAGACTTGAGTTTCAATTTCTTGACTTGGACCCACTTCTTGATCCTAGCCCGACTCCTGAACCTTTACTTGATTTGAGTTTCTTTCCTGAGTCGTATTAGATCATGAACCTATCATTCTTGAGTCCAAGTCAACCATTTTACCAAGTCACATTCTTTTGTTGGACATAGGTATAGACCATGACTCTGTGATAATTTTCCAGGACTGGTCATGTAAAGGGAGTAAGTTTCACGAGAGGATCTTCCATGATCCTATTCATTCTGGGGACTGTAAATATGTAAATAAAAAAGAGGTCAATAAAGGTAGGTCCCGTGAACTATCACGTTATCTTGTTTGGCCGCATTTCGTGGACCAATTAGACCACCTCCGGAACCACCACCCTAAGGTAATTTTCTGCCTTCCCTTGTTCTTTTTCATGCATATATGCATTCATTTCATACATTGAGGACAATGCATGAGATAAGTGTGGGGGTGGGCTTACTAACAACTAACATAGGTAAAACTAAAAAAAAAAAAAATTTGCTATAAAAAAATCTCTGAAAAAAAAAATTAAAAAAAAAAGTTATAAAAAGGACAGTATTTTGACTTATTTTTTTGAAAGAAACCTAAGTTAGTTTTAAGGATTAGGAAAATCATGATTAGGATTTCTAAAACTTGATCAAAATAAATAAATTGTTTAAATTTTAGGTATAGGAGGAGAAATTGAATAAATAATTAGTCTTGATTTTTACCTTAATGAAATGTGCATACCAAATGCATATCTAGGATTCTAAGACAAAGACCTTGTGCCTCATAAAAAAAAAAAAAAGAAGAAGAAAAAAATCACCATTAAGCTGATACATGTGCCTCAAGAAGCATAAGTATTCATGCCTAAAGGTGAGTAAATAAAATAAAGTCCTTAGTTTTGGGGCCTAGTTCACTCGAATTTGAGTCCGCGAGGTGTTTTCTCACCTGGTGCCCTAAAGCCAACCGTTTGGGAGTCATCGACTTAAGTTCGCTACATGGGTGGATTAGAAAGCCTAAGAAAACTAAGAAATATAATATATGTATTACACATCTAATAATCAATTAGTTAGGTATGAGGGCCTCAAGAAGCCTTGATACTTATACGAAAGAAATTAGATGAGCTATACATGCCAAAAAAAAAATATATATTAACACATCTAATAGTCAATTAGTTAGGTATGAGGGCCTCAAGAAGCCTTGATACTTACACGAAAGAAAATTAGATGATGTTATAAAAATAATAAAGAGGCATGAGAGTCCAAGTTAAGGAATTCCTAGAAACATAAGGATGCATATGATTTTTGTAACGAAAAAGACTATATTAGAAATTCATTTTAATTCTTACCTAAAATGGAAAACAATTAACTTTATTAAGACTAAGTTTAAAGAATGAATAAAAATGAGGATCCTAAAACTTATAGACTACTTAGTCTCTTCAATATAATTCAAATATTTTTCTTTTTATGGATTTTGTGGGTGCAATCCGCTGAAAACCCTCACGAGACAACACTCGTCCTCTAGGGTAACCTAGAGGTTTAACGGCTTGTTGCACGTGCTAAGTGCAATCGTGATTCCTACGAAAGTGAGTTAGGTTAGATTAACTTTTCATTTCTTTTTCTTTTTCTTTGCTTTTACTCGAGGACGAGCAAAAAGATAAGTGTGGGGGTGTGATTGGTAGTGAAAAGTGCATTTTTATCATCATATTTACCATCACATTTTCATATTTATTCATTTAATTCTGCACATTTATTAATAATTTGTAATTTATTATGTGCAGGCTCTCGAATTATTATTTTAAAGCTTAAAGAGCCAAAAGCCCAGATCCAAGCCCATATTTGAAGCCCAAGAGTAAAAGTGCAATTATCAATTGTCAAAGTGCAATTATGCAAGGGCTAAAGTTGCAATTATTAAAGATGAGGAAGGATAGAATTCTACCCAACCTACTAAACTCTTGCAGGATGAGGATAAAAGCCAAAGAGAGTGCAAAGATAAAAATTCAAAGAATTCGGATTCAGACTGTACACGTTTTAGTGTTTAAATCATAACTTTGTTACAGTTATGCAAATCCGATGATTCAAGATGCTCCAGAAAGAAGACTTGAAGACCTACAACTCTTATGTTGATCAAACTTTCCAATTCAATCCGTAGATAAGCTTATTCGGCGATCAACATGATAAGAAGTTGCAGGACAGATTTGAATTTCTGGAGATAAGATCTTTTTGGGAGAGTTGTACTAGGACTCTACATCTTCCAACACCTATAAATATCCCTGCAGATGCAAACACAGAGAGTACACAGTCCAGTGACCAGCAAAGGGCCAAAGTTAGGATTTTTAGGGTTTTTCTTCTTTCTTTTAGGTTAGATTTCCACCTTTGTAAATTTTATTTTCTTCTTGTGAAAGCTGAGAGGAGATGTTGCATTCATGGAGGAAGGGATCCTCTTGTACCAATGGTGACAGCCGGTGTAAGTTGTAAATTTTCCTCCATTGTTTAAATCAAATCAAAGCTTGTTTTGTTCTTTTTATGTTTTATTGTGTCTCTATCTTTGTCTATCATTGTTTTCTACATTGTTTCTTTCTCTAATGTCTTGCCCACCATGAGATCCAACTGCTTCGAGAATACCTAGCCGAAGAAGGAACCTTGACGGCCCATGGCGATGAACAGGTCTTCATAGCTTGTTTTTCATTTCGTAGAGTAGATTAAGAAGGCGGACGATCCCATAAGCCGTGCTTGTACGCCTTCCAAGAAAAGGTAAATCATCGCAACGGTTTCAAACGGCAAGCAGACTAAAGAGATAAGTTTTCTTTCCTTTCTTTTATTTTCTTTTTGTAGATTAAATCCACATCATCTCCATATTCTTTTCTACCACCCATTGTAAATACCATCCATTGTAAATACCACTACTAATAATAAAAATAAAAGCTTTAGAGTATAACTTGCTTAACGCTTCCATCGCAGTCCCTCCCTGAGGATCACGACCCGCATAGCTCTGCTACCGCGGATTAGAACTGAGACTTGCACATCTATTCTTAAACTAACATATTATTTTTGTGTGCAGGAAATCTCAGTCAACATCAAGATTTAGCCCTGATTTCTTTATTTTGAATTTATTCTGAATTAATTCAGAATTTGGTGGGCTTTGGGCTTGTTTCTCTTTTCTTTCTTTAAGCATTTGGGCTTACATTTAGCAAAGAAA